>DWLR01001340.1:0-18706 GCA_018246295.1 Papilio alexanor hazarajatica
TATATATATATATATATATTTTACGGAGGGTAAAAAATTCATCTCTTATACATGTTAAGAAGAAACGTCGCGGAATAAAATTACAAAAACTTTCACCTAGGAAAATAAGTAACGAACGCGTGCGAAGCTGCGGGCAACACCTAGTAATCTTTAAAACAAATAATATATGACAAAATATGTTATTGTCAGTATTACCATGGCAAACTATATTGTCTACAATATATACATTTAGTAGTAGTGATTGATGCACAAACAAATTAATTTTCATTATAAATGTACATAAATAAACAAGTGCTAGACTACAGTTCAACTTGATGTTATAGTAGCGACTTGAACCGATAAATTATTTAAGCAAATTTAAAACATAAAAGCACCTTATTGTGAGGTTGGAATACATTACGACCTTAAAGGTCTTTCTTAAGTTTGCCACAATTTGTCTATAACGGTTATATGTCCATAACATTATCACACCATCGCTGGCGTCATGTTAAAACTGGCACACACTATCGACACTCGTGTTTTGATCCTACCATGTACTAATATTTTAATATGCATATAACCTTATTTACTCCAACTGAATGTCCTTTACATTTGCAAGTATTATGCAAATCCTCAATCGAGAGGTGCTTCTCGGAATATTAAATTTTTGTTTAGCGACTTAAGTTAACGCCTTAACACACTTGTATAAGGTATTTTAAGATAACAACAGTCGTTTAGGTTTTTATTCAAATTTCACACTTCATCTTCAAAATCGTATACATTTTTCACCAAATTTACATTAACGCTGCGCTTTATTTCAAAATAATATTTATTTAACATTTTAAAATAATATTTAAACAACTTTTAAATACAACTAAAACGCAATACATCAATATCTTATAATATGTATATCCAATAAATTTTAAATGCTTTTATGAATAACATGATCTAAATGCTATTTTATTTATACTATATTATTACCTTTTTTATTTTGTTGCGATTCATTTAAAATTACTTTATTGACGTTTAATATTATTTTTTAATTTAATATTATTCACGACAATAGCGAAATGATTTTCTTAATATATTAATTTATTATAATGGCTTTGCTTAGCTTGATTATTCTTTGAATTTTTGATAAATATTGATGCAAGCAAGTTGTTCGAACAGCGTTTACTAGACAAATACATAGTTATTAAATTTGTATTACAAGAAATATGTCGCTTTCGGTTAATATTCTAAAAACCTTTATAAACAACAACCAACAAAATAAAGTTAGTCTAGTAACATGACTCTTAGGGCAGCTATCAACTGAAAACTTAACTGAATCGACAAGTGGTGAGATTATACGATACTGCTGAAGTTCCGAAGTTAAATTGAACTAAAATGTAAATAGCCTTAACTGGTAGTTTCGTAGGTTTCCGATAGTTAAGTAGTGGAGGAGAGCCTGTTTGTTTAAGTTGACAAATTAGGTTATGAGAGTGTTAAATAAAAGACGGGTGCTCGGTACAGTATTTATTTCCGACTGGCGAACTGCAGTGTTACATATGTATGAAATTACCACAAATATAAAAGAGAGAAATATGTATGTATGAGTATACAAATAAATGTAACTTTACTATAAAAATTTAAATACAATACAACATTAATATACTCGTAACGAAATTTTCGGAGAACGGTTAGAATGTAACTGTCTTGCACTTTTGCCAGTTAATAGAAAAGAAAATTTTCATATATCATCCACCAATTTTATCTCTTTAAAATATTATATTTCTAAACACGGCTGCATAAATCGGTCCCATATGATCCGAAGAAGACGTTTTAAAGCGTCGATTTTCCAAGAGATAGATTTCAAGACTTTTCAAAACGAGGCTGAGTAGCCTTGTACTGAGGCTAACACGCCTTCTATCTCGAATCTCATCGCCACTTAACTCTATGCGAGATTCCAGTCAACAATGCGTCGCATGAAACAATCACTTTAAGGCATTAAAATTACGTGAGTGGTTTCGACGTAAAGTTTTCAATAAATAATTTAATTTAAATTGTAAATATTGTTAGTATATTTACTACAAAAAATCCATATATTTGTTTTGTTAGAAGTTTTGAATTCTAATTTATTAAAAAATAGATTAATTCTTTACTTTTTACATAACTTTATCTTTATGTATGAAAGTATGTTTTTTGTCTTCGTCTTCTTTAGTATAAACATAATGATAGGACAAAATAAAATGTATTGCATAAACTACATATCCTAACCCTATATCTGATATACTTTAAAAACTCTTTGCTCTTGTCTAAGAAATACAACATAGACTTTAACAAGCATGTTCGAATAAAAGTTTCGTTAGTTATACGAAGTTTCTTTTGTTGACAGCTCGTAATTGTACTTAGATCGACACCTAATTCCCTACAGATTATTAGTATCTTCGTATTTTTCTATATTTCAAAACGATTAGTATCTACGAATCGTTTTGTATGTTACCGTCGTTAGGGATCATTTTTTATAAACTTTGAAAATAGTCAAAGACTAGGCTCAATTCGATAATTGAGCCCATCAGTCAGAGGTAAACAGAATTTTTGCATTTATAGTATAAAAAGATATCTATGATCACTGACCTTTTCTTTCGTTTCGACCTTTTATAACGAATAGAGCATATCTATTTAAGATTAACAAAAACATGTTTGCGCTTCACAATGACTAAAAAAACTATATAAATACAATGGCTTCAATAAAAAGAAAGTTTGTCAAGTACTGCAAGGCAGTGCGAATTTGAAATTATGTTAAATTGATATTCGATTCCATTTAATTTTTACTTTTTGATTTAGAACCAAGATTTAAAAGCTTAATCAGCAAAAACGTTCAATATAATTTGTTATTTTCATATCTACAGAATTTAAGTGATTTTTACACCACAGTTCTGGTATCAGATCACCGAATGCAATTTATGTAAACCGCTAAAGTAAAAATTCTCTACCAATAAAACTTGATCATATATCCTAGAATATTTTTATTATTATATGAAATCGCAGTATGTAAAGATGGATTATGTTAACTATATATATATATTATTTTTATTAACATAGAATATATATTCTTGTACAGTTTTAATCAAGAAATAATTTATTGAATTAATCTGTGAATTGCGAATGATCTTATGAAATCTGTTATATGTACTAATGATTAATTTAAAAAAATCAAGCCCGACTGTATAAAACTCTGACCCCTATAACACTATGGGTAAAAATATTAATCGACTGAGCACGTGCAGTCATTGAGAATGAAGTCGTTTAGGCTACAGAAAGTCACAATGGAATGGACATACATACAGTAAAATCTTCTTATTCGCGCTTCCTTCATTCGCGTTTTTACTATTCGCGGATTATAAAAATGCTATCCAATTGCTATATTCGCGGCTAAAGATTTCTTTATTCCCGGATCTAATCGATATTTAATTTGTCACCTAGGAACATATTCCCTATAATCCCATATAAACTACCATTCCGTAGTCATGGTTTCTGTATTTGCGGCATATTTACGGAACATATACACCGCGAATAAGGAGATTCTACTGTACATACAAAACCCGCAAAAAACATTACCCTTCTATCAGTTGGGCAAAAATTAAAATAAAGCTTGGTAGATAGTATTTATTGACTTGTCACTAAATACAAAGATCGGCGAGTTATCACAAACTACAACCATCGCAAAGGAAATCATTTAATATTCTTTTTCAATAAACACAAAATCTTAAATTGTTACAGAAGACAAAATGGGCTGCTTCGTTAGTAAAGATAAACTTACCAAAGAGGATATGGATTTCCTCAAGACTCATACGTCGTATGATGAGACTACGATCAAGGAGTGGTACAAGGGATTTAAGGTAAAAAATACATACGTATAATTCGTATGACACCATAAAATTTAAATTAAAATAACTAATAAACTAATCTATTACAATATTCAATAAATGTATGTTCAATGTAATAATTGATTCATATTTTTATGTTGAACTTAAATTGACGGATATGTTTTATTATTTAAATTAATTGCATCAAATGTTTGAATTACAGCAAGACTGCCCTAACGGACGTCTGACGCCGGCAAAGTTCGTGGATATGTACAAGATGTTCTTCCCGTCCGGGAACGCCGTGGAGTTCTGCGACCATGTCTTCCGCACCTTCGACATGGATAGGAACGGTTACATTGATTTCAAGGTATCAATTACAAATAGGAACCACATTATTCCATTCGAAGCGATCCATTTCAATTTTGCGATATTCATGTTTATCACGTTTATTATCTTCAAATGAATGTTTCAATTATTTACTATAGCGTTGCAAAACAAAGAAGCTGAGCGAAAATATTAAATCTTTAGTTTATACATTGTTGACTGCGCAGCGCCATTTGTTTTTATTTTGCTATATTCAACACTGCGAGTTTTTTTAGTACTGACAGTTATGTTGTTGGTTAACCGCCGTGTATCGAAACTTATATTTGTTATAGGAGTTTCTGCAGGCGATCCACGTGACTTCTAGCGGGACCCCCGAGGAAAAGCTCAAGTGGGCTTTCCGCATGTACGATGTTGATGGCAACGGAGTGATTGACATCCAAGAGATGACCAAGATCGTCCAGGTTAGAAGACAATCCAATTTTAGCCTCTTTCAAGTCTGTATACCATAGATCGCATGACGGACGATTAAGTAACGTTAATCAAATCATCAAAAATACTATGTTATCATCTGTTACATTGAAATAATCTCGACTTAAAACTATAGTTTAAAAAAATACGAGCATTTGTTTAATCTAAATTTCAAGTCTTCAAGTCTACGCTCATACTATTAATTTTAGAAACAAACGAAAAATTTTATATTTATACATTACCTATCTTACAAAATGCTATAACTTTCTAGTCACGTGTTATAGTGGATCACAAAATAGATTGTTTCTCTCCGAAATATGTATATATTATTTAATTTATATAGACTTTGACTTAGACAATAATGATATACCCACAGATTTATAAACTTAGATATTTTAACACGATATTTGCTTTAATAAATTTTTTGTCTAATATATTTCATAATGATGATTGATTCAATTGATTTCCTTTTGTTTCCATTAAACTGTCTATATGAAAATTACAATTAACATAAAGAATCATCAATATAGTGAATTATAATCCTTAAAGAACGAAAATTTCATCACTGTTCGCTTTTTACAAAATTTATGGAATCTTAAATGTAAAAAAGTGTAGTGTATAGTTAATTCCAAACTAAAAGTTTATCAACGAAAAAACGTAAAGAATGTTTGTCCGGGATTAACTCGGATGAAATTTGCTTTGAAATTGGAAAATTAATTGGGAAAATTGGATTATATCGATTATTGATACCTTAATATTTGTTAAAACACTATATTTATAAGCTCTATAAGTTTTTACTAGGAAACAGTGCCAGCATAGACATTACACATAAAGATCTTTTCTCATCAAGACTTGTAACACGTCACGCGTGTTTTTTTCGCTTTAGGCTGGCAGCATACACACGATTTCCGTATTCGGACACCCGAATGCATGAAATCAATATAAAATACATTAACTAATGCTCATGTTCACTTTTTTCCGAATGGAACAAATTCCGTACGTACGCTTTGAAAGCAAGCCGGCGCTTTCGAAGACACCATCTGGAAAAACCCTAATGACGTCACACGAACGTTTGCGCGAATTACAAATCGAAATTACGCATTAGGAAATCTAATACGAAAATCGTGTGTACACTGCTAGCCTTAGATAATTAATGCTTTCCGTACGAAATCAGGTGGGTCGTTAGTATATAATATGAATAGTTAATGTTATAACATTAGCTATTCGATTAGCCTTATACGGCAACGTAAGAAAATCTTTCCAATACGAGAAAAAGGTTTCTGCTAATATTGTGAACTTAGAGTAAAAAGTGAGCTTACTCTTTTTACAAACTTTTGGTTATGGATTGTAATAAAATAGAAGTCATCACACAACCGATTCAATATAAAAATAATCTTTATTAGGTAAGATGTTTTTATTAAGTAAAATGTTCCACAAATTTTTGCCTTGTGTGTCGAACCCATCTCGTGACACCAAAGTTTTTTATTTGGCTTAAATCGTATTACCAATCATAGACACAGATTTTTATTGTTACTTTCTTATGGATTTCGTAAGCGTCAAAACTTAATATTTCGTTTAATATTTTCCAGGCGATCTACGATATGCTCGGCGCTTGCTCCAGCAACAGGCCGGCCGACTCTGCTGAAGAGCGCGCCAAAAACATCTTCGCAAAAATGGACGAGAACAACGACGGGCAACTCACCCAGGAGGAGTTCCTCAAAGGCTGCCTCCAGGATGAGGAACTTTCAAAGATGCTAGCGCCCTAAGCTGGCGTTATTCAATGTAGACGCAGTCCGGTCGCACAAAACCACTTTTATTTTTTACTTTGTACTCAACCTCGCGATAACCCGACGGCATTCACCTATTAGCAAGATATCACTTCTAATTTGACGATAACTTGCGTTACATCAGTTTACAGATTTTATATAAGTTATGATTATAAATACTAACATTCAATAGTTTTCGGAAAACTAATTCCATCGGCAAACAAGACAAAAATGTACACAGAGACACTTTAATTATATAAAAACAGCATGTTTACCGTCTTCTCAAGCGGGCGTATTAAAGGAAACATTTTATCTATGATTTTCCTTGTCTGTAGGATACATCGAATACAATCATACATTAATTTTGATACTGAATGAATTTGACACGAAAATGCTGAAATTGAATATAACTTATATGAATGAAATGTTTGGACTTTTAATTTAAAAAGAAAGTTTACTTTGATCTTAGCAGAAATATTGAACCACTTTTGGAACTTTAACACATTTTAGACTTTTTGTTTTATCTGCTTACACAACCATATAATTTGTAAAATGTAAACTGTTCGTGAATGTATTGGCTGTTTCTGTTTCTTAATATCAAATGCATTTGTAGTAAGTAAAAAATTGCTAATAAATAAATAAATAAATACATATTGTCAAATATATTTCGTGCTGCTGTCGGATTATCCATATCGGGATCTCATTACAGTAACCGAAACATATTTTTTTATTTTGTATTACTATGTCACCGGACTGTTTAATTGGGATAAATGTATTCTATGTCTTATGAAACTTTATTGTGCTGCACATTTGTCAATCTTAATTTATCTTTACTTATTTATCTTAAGGAAATAATTAGTTTAAATATACTAGGGGAGCTGATCAGATTGACATAATAATCCAAATGGAACACGAATAACAATAACGGATGGATGTTCACTACAAGTTGCCGTTCACGATCTGATCAACTCCGTTGATGGTTAAGTCGAATTATGTAACTTTAACCAAAAACTCACTAATTTATAAGAAGCGTAAATATAATCTTAACGTCAATATTGGTGTAATTATATAGTTCATATTCAGTGTCTTCTCATCTATTCGTAATTTTTTTCCATCTCGAACGGGTGTAGTTGAAAACTATAACCCTTTAGATTAAGCATTTTCCAGTTTTGATTTATTGATGCTTTACCTAACATGTTGTTTATTAAATATTATAATACTCCAAGATTTTTTGAATTTGAAACTAATTGAATTTAAGACTTTTTAACTTAAATATATTTTCTTCCTTTCTGTCTATCAACTACAGTGCCTTCTAAATCTCTGTACAAATATGTTATCCGTTACTTTGTCTGAAATTTAAGCCTTCCCTAACTTTCGATCAATTTAATTTTGTTTACATATATTTAATAAAATTAAAATATTTTTGTTCGTTTTGACAATGTATTAACACGGTGTGCTTAAGCTAGTCTCTGGCCATGAAAATCTTTACTAATAACATAAGTTGTCAATGTTTAAACACGCACTTACTTTTAGATCTTAATGTAACAGTTTTCAGTGTAGTATACCGAATTGAATCTCAAAAAAACTAAATTGGGTTTATCTCAAACATGTTGCCATCTAAAAAGTTAACACATGTGTGTTAATACACGTACATGAACAATGACTGGTGAATTAATGTCAGATGACAGAGGTCGGAGTTGCTAAATTTGAGGAAACAGACATTTTAATGAAGCATAGCTAAATAAAGTCAATGAGTACATTTTCTTCGTAAATGTAAAATTACTGTGGATTAAATATAATAACATTAAATTTTTCTATTAGAATTATTTCAAGGATTTGAAATTAATATTCTGCACTGAAAACTAACTTTGACGAACGACATTCCATATTTTATGTATTAATTTTAGTATAAAACATACTTTAGCATTTGGAATGGATTTATTGTTTTTACTTTGTAGCACAGTATTGTGTAATTATCTAAAAATACTTTTTTACTTTTAAATATTTTATAAAGTTCATATTACAAAATACATCTATGTTACATCTCATTTTTATAGAACTTACAAAAGCTGCGTATGGTACACGTAAAAAAGCGTATTTTTGAGCTCTTATGTTTTTCTTATCTAATCTATTGCATATTATTTATTGTATATTACAACAAATACATATGTATAATCATGGGTCAGCGTAATACATTAAATTTCCCTTTTGGGCCTAAGATCCATCGATCCCATGGTTTTCCATAGATATCGATTACATTTTCCATCACGATATTTCTTTCAGCTAAAACATTAAAAGTATAGGAAATTACAACTCAAATTTAAGTCATTGTAATATCAAGAATCACTAGACTCATGTGCAAAGGATAAATCGATTAAGGGCAACAAAAGGACTGAGTATATTTACATGTATGCACATGAAGAGGGATCAATAATACTCATCATTGGTGTACCCCCGATAACAGGGTGTTGTATAACATATCACGAAATGGGATTTGAAAGTAAAAAAATCTGTGAAAAAATACTTGTTCAAGACATTTATTTACTAATGCAACCTCATAAGTACCAAACTTACGGGTCAGGTTACAAGGGCTAGATATAACCTAGCTGTTACTTTGCGATTTTATAATCAATGCATTTTTGTTCTGGACTTGGATACATTTGAGTATCTGGACTCCGATGTAACAATTTCCATGATTATAATTAATTTAGCTTAGACATGAATCTTCTACTGTCGCAAAAATTGTCTATAAACATAGTTTTATATATAATCTTGACACAATAAATATCATGAACTATTTCGTTCTCTGAGGCATACTACAGTTACATTTGTATAAATAATATTTTTAATGCGTTGTTTTATCTAAAGTATCGTTGGAATTAATCTTTGTTTTATCAATTTTTAACACAGAAAAGTAAACTTGGAGATTTAAAAGTTATCAGCTCAATCTAAATTCAACCTTTATCTTCTCTATTCTATTCTATCTATATGTCACTATACTTTCCCGTATATACATGTAAAACCTATATATTAGTTTTGTATGATTATTTAACTAGCGAGACTATGAAACGCTTCGAGCACAATTCGTTTTGTACACTATTTGACTATGCGTATTTTATTAAAAAAAGAAATTCATAGTAGATATGTGTCATAGAATAGGTATACTTAAATACGTCTAATTAGTAGCTATTGCAAAACATAATCGCATACTCGAATTTTTTTTGTCTTATGTGTATGCGTACCTGTAAAAACATTTTTGTTTTTCTTTAATTGGGGTATTCTATTGTTTTAAGCCACATAAAATGCGAAATTACATATGGTAGTGGAATGAATTCACGGTGAAAACATATTTGTAATTCTGATATTTACATTGCATTGAGCAAAGTTTATGTACTTACAAAAAGATAAACGTACAGGTTTTTACCCTACATGTTACTTTAATTACCTACACAACATAAGGTTTAGATTTATTATTTATAAATTTGGTATTAAAATCGGCTAATAATATGGACTTTAGTATGCTAAGATAAAATTTTCATTTATCATGCTTAAATTGTGTTACTGACATCTACACTAAGGACATAAATCGTACATTGTTGTCCATAAAAATGGTCAGGTTATTGTTTAGCGCTAAACAAGAGAGGAGAGTTACTCTCAGTTTTTACTGCTATAAACTTAAAATTTTCGACTTCGATTTTAATGTTATCAATAGGCACTTGTATTAGATGGAGGTAACACCGTATCCCAAAACTCTGTCGTATTTTTAAGAATACACATTTTTATTGATTCACACCTTGCCTATTCGTGTAAAATATACAAATTACAAATAAAATACAAATTTTGTTTTGCTTTACCCCAGTTGAGTTATCTATTGTCTAGGTAGGAACATACGAAAATGTCTCTAACTCTCAAGAAAAATATTCTAATTGATATTAAATGATTTACGTGGCTGGTGTAATGTGACATAAATTACTATATTATTATTTGCCTCTACTATATCATTGTACTCTAATAAGATGGATGAGCACTTTGAAAGAAAATAAGGTAAGGTGAGTTTTCTTTGAAGTGCCTAAGAGTTTAATGTTAGTGTACTGAAACCTAAAAAACGGATTTGTCAGATTTGATCTTAATCTAAATCATAAATTTGCATATATTTGCTATTCTGTAAATAATATCTATGGAATTCCTGAAGTTTAGACAGTACTAGTTAATATTTTCAATACAAATGTCACATAAATGGCACACGTGATTCGACTTTACTCAATGTACATATCTCTACCAACCCATTGAGGCGTTATTAAAATCGAGAGATATATCGACATTGGAAGTAATTTGGAATTAATGAGTATAAGCACCTTTTATTAAAATTGCAGCAATCAATTGCCTAGTTCAACAGCGAAATATTTTATTTCATACAATCTTCGCTTTCATCAATTATCAATATTGGTAATATATCATCATACACATCTAAGAGAAGCCAAGAAACATGAACAAACAAGAACATCTAAAGCAGTAAATATCAGTCAAAAACAGATTAGATTAAGAGAAGATTTATTGAAGTATACAAAATAATAACAAGGATTATTTTTAAACTGTGTAGCTTAAAATCCAATTTGTCAATTCCATCACAACTTTTTTTTTCTTTTTGGGTTCGCCTACAAAAACAGAGCACAGGCAAGTATGTCAGACTTTCATATTTGTACATCATCTTATTCACAGTGCGACAAATATTCATAGATGCAGCTTTCATTATGGATTCTTATAGAATTATTGTTAAAATTTTTCATTTGTGTTATATACCTACACTATAGGTTCGTTTCATTAGCTTGGTATCACATGGTACTAATATTTAAGGTGTAAAAATAATTTTGAAATATGTTTTTATTTTAAATAATTTATTGCATAATTAGTTATTTTATTAATTTATTGTATACTTATTACAAAGCATATAAAAGAAACAAGTAACATTAAATATGTCTATTACAGTTTCACATGCGAGTACTACACTCACATTTAAGCAAAAATAAAAAAGACACACCAAACAATATGTGAAATTATCTCACCATACATCATATAATCTTCAAAAACACTACGAATTTTCTAGGTCTAATTTTCACGTCGAATGAACTGGTTAATAAAAATGCACTAAAATAAAAGTACGATGTTGAAAATAAGAAAATGGTCATTGTCCGACAGCTGGTTAAGAAAGAATAATGAAGGGAAATATTTGGAAAATAATTGTATCCATATAAACATTTCTCTGACTTTCCTACACACGCGAAATATATACGGCACAAGTAACGTTATAATTCAAAACTATTAGCACTGTTTTAATTGCAAAATACGTTAATTGAAACAATAATTAAATTGGACCTAATCTATAGAGCCTGAAATGTTACCAGATGGCGCTACAATTTACGAGACACGCAGAAAATTGGTTCAATAAAGATGTTGTCATATAACTAACTTGGGTGACTTCAAAAATAAAAAATCTGGCAATACTTAAACACATTTAATTATTTAAAAAGATGGTATATAAAAGTAACAAAATTCAAGATGCTACTTTTAAGTTTAGCTGGCGATCGTCAGTTATCCGCTATTAGGCATTACAGTTTTTTTAGGTTATTTTCAAAATATTTTTAACAAGAACTTTTAGAGAATTAAGGAAAATAGGTATATACTTTTTATCTTTAATTCAAATGAAATTTATTTGAATTCAATTCAAAACTAAGTTGAAAAACACAAAAACATTTCTATTATCTTGAACGTAATTTTTATTTACTGACAACATTACTTCAGTCTTAACTTCAGCCTACTGTCACCAGCGCAAAAGGTAATGTGAAAGTATGAAAGTTGTGAAATCTCGAGACGATTATGTTTTAGTAATTTGTTGTTAACATAACCCAAAATCATATGTTATAAGGGAAATTACAGATTTATTATCTTGCTCGTATACTTCGAGTTACAATATTTGTCGATGTTGCCTTAATTCTTATATTATTCTTATTGTAGGTTGTTCTCGACACTCTGCGTGTTATTAATTGTTGATTGATCAGTAATTATATATGGCCCGTTCAATTTGCAAAGAAAATTGGAGTAAGATTCCATTAATTCCGGTAAAACTAAATCTTGGTTGGATTGTTTATATTATCATCAATATTTAAAAAAAAAATCTTCATCGTTCCGTTTCGAAAATGAAAGAAAACTTTTCGTAGAAAACTTAATAAATGTAGGGATTGGAATTTTTATCATTTCTTTTTTCGCCCGACTGATAGGAGGGCAATATCTTTCCTTTTGACCTCATGTAGCCTAAACGACTTGGTCGATTTAGAAGAGTGAGGTGTCAATCAATTCGTATTTTTCGAAATATATTAGTCAGTCGCTTCGGCTTTATATAAGCACTCATATCAATATTAATCATTACCGGAAGTAATGCAACTTTGAATATCTATTTTGGCCAGGTTAATTCGTCTCTTGGTAGTTACACAAATAATTCATAGCTTTTTGGCCCATCTTAATGTTCATATTAGATGTATGTTCGTTTCACCTTAGCTCGAGATCATATAATGGTCAATAGAATGGTCAAATAGTATGTTAGTTCATTTTTAATGTATTTTATATTGGTTACACAGTTTTAAATAATACACGGGGATTGACGATGAAGATTTACGATAATTTATAAAGCTTATCAATAAATTGGCTGAAAAATTATAACGTTGATTTTTGAAAAAACCATAAATCCACGTCAAGCCTATAATATGCTCTATCCGTGCGAAGCCGTGGCGGATCGCTAGTATTTAATAAATTACTATCGGAATAATTTGATTGGTTCCCAAACTATTTCCCAACTTTCATCGAGTATCGATATCTCTACACCTCTTATTATTAGCTCACCTATCGTCTAACAGTGGAAACGTGTTCTAAATATTTTAATACTTGTTTTTGACTTTTGAACACATGATAACGTATGACTAAACAATCTGTAATACAAATAATTTGGTTAAAATATTTGTAGGAAAGTGTTCCTAATATGCGTTCTATAACTGATTTATTTGAATCTCTTTGTTCAAAGTTCAGTTCAGTAATAATCTGGTGTTATTGCTTGACCGGTTCTGAAGAAGCTGAGGTGAATTGAAATGACTATCAAACACTTACAATCACTTTTTAATGGGTAAGTTTCGTTTAGGGGTATTGTTGCGGAATTGAACCCGGTTAGCCATTGCGTTAACGATTATCGAAAAAAATCAAGTTTCATCGCACATCACAACTCATCCCAAAATCCCATGATTTCTGTACCAGTTCAACAAGCTTCAACGCACGCTTCTCTCTGCAGATCAGTCAAACCATGGGACACCCAAGGTGCAATGGCATTCCAAAATTAAATGGGACGCATTTGCCATGTCCGCTTGTCCGCTTTCCATCAAAAGAAATATTTTGAAATCGGTTCGTAAACGACGGAGATCTGTAGCATTAAAAAAATACAATCGAGTTAAGAACCTACTCCTTTTTTAAGTCTCTTTTAAAACAAAGAAATCCCTTAATTTTTACAAAAATGAAATAAAGTAAAAAAATTGAATTTAAGCGATTTCTTATTGTTATTTATTTGTTCTAGCTAAAATTTAAATTTTTAATTACAACAAGAATGTATATTTGATGGGAAAAGTTAACAATAAGCGAGCTCAACATTAATGTAAATATTTTAGATATCTTTTTATTCTTGGTGATATCTTTAAAGAAAATTTTATCTATATTTCTTGTTTCTTTTTAAATTACTGAGGCTTTGCGATTTCCTTACAGAGACTTGACAAATTCCCCTAATGGTCGCGATTCACAGGTCGAAAAACACGGTGCTAAATATCTCTCTGAATCACTAATAAGAGCAAAATGGTCCTCAGCCAAGTAGCCAGAACATTTCTGGTCTCAGACAAACATTAAGGGTTGCAGATGTTAAAAATAAATTGAATTTATCGTCGCACCTTGTCAAGCATAACTGGTTGTGTTAAAACACCAATAAAATAAATTAAATCAGGAGTTATATTTACAAAGCCTCGCAGGTTTCGTCATGTTGCGTCGCGACCACTGATTAGCTATCACGATGTACGCGCCAATTTTTTTAGATCATATTCATCATTAACCCGCCAAATTTTATATCGCACGTGCTGGGTAACCTCTGCAAGCCGCAACATTTTTCACGAATATGTTATTTTTATATTATATAAGCTTTAGCTTCGGTTTAGATTGTTTGTTTACTTAATTTGAATTGCATCTTCATTTGATAAAGGTCCAAATAAAATGAACAGCAATTATTTACAGTTAGATAATATTATACTTGGATAACACCTGAAAATTTTACATTTCTCCTTTTCTGTCATGACATAAATTTTGGCAGGTCCTCGGTTTCGGTACATGCTTTAGTTGTTTAGCGGATTAATACGTTTTGCGCGAGCACTTCGTGAGCCATGAAATCTTAGTACATTAGTTTAAAAAACGCTACCAAGAAATCAACGAAATTTTAAGGTAAAATTTTAAACATCTATGGGATAATCGAGGTACTAGAACGAATCAAAGTAGTTTTCACACCTAAGAACTTCTAACTTAGTAATATTGGTATGAGCTATAATAGAAGGCGAAACCAGCTCGAAATGTTTGATGGAACACCAACAAAACATTTCAGATGTCTGTGTGCTGTTGGAGAACCGTATACTCGATTCTATTAGATTCCTCATGCGTCATGTGCTTGTAATGTACGAAAAAGTTTGACGTCAATTCGCGTCCGAATAGATGAAATTGTATCAGGATCTCATAAAACACGAGTAGGGTCTTAGACATCTGGCGGATATTTGAGGAACGAATGATATTTAACGACGACGATACCACGGACGTCTTACTACCGACTGCTATGGTATCGTATGTACTAATCATAGAGGGCGGTGATATAAGGTTTAAATTTTATTTTAAAACTATGAAGTATGTTTATACAAAGCCAGCGTTTTTAGTTTAGGTCTCTTATCCTCATCCAGAAACCTTATCCCCATCGCATCCTTTCTTGCACCTTATTTATACCTTTTCTCTTATTTTTTCTTCAAAAAGCATAACACATTTGTGTTGTGTTCTAATACTTGCAGACGTATTTATTATTTTGAGAAAACATGTGAGAACAATTTTAAATGACCTCAGGTTCATAAAGAATAATAAGCTATTGAAACAACTTAAACTTTATAGTTCTATGACGAAACAATCGAAAGTCCATAAATGATATAACATGATCATTTTTGCTCGCAACACTGGCCGGTTGGTGTGATTTGAAACAAACGGTTTTTACGGTCCTTCGCGTACACAGGTCCCGGTGAAGCCCACAGTCCCTGTTTTACACATGGAAACCAAAATACTACCAAGAACGCCGCAAAAACAAGTCCATACACCATGACTGTTGACAATTTTGTATAACACACGAAGTAAATTTTCGTGCTGTTTTAGAACACAACTTTATGCACTAATTCGTATTTTTTTCACATAATTAACATTTTACTCCAACAAAAATTTTAGTCTAAAATATGAGAATGAATTTAGCAACATTTTGATAGGAAAGTAAACAGAATTTAATGTCCAAAGAGAATATAAATGTTAATGTCAATCACAATCAACCAAATAGTATAGAATATACACAGAATACTTTGTTACATAGATACAATATAATAATTATTAAAACAAAAACTACGAAATCATAAACGACTTGCCACAGCTGTAAACAATTTTTGAGCTGGCAGTGCAATGAATACAAGGAGCCTTTGCGATTGTTGCCCTATCGATTAGATTAGTTAGAACAAAGAACAGTTCGATAGCTTGAGTCAGCTGCTATGTAATGTGACCGATAAATGATGTCACAATTTAACATGCTCGAGGCTCGTAAAAGGTGCATGTAGTCCACATTACATTTTCATGAGGTACCTATTATAGTTAACATTTAATGAAAATTTTATTACGAGAGAGCGATAATCTTCTAAATAATACCTTTACTTAGAAGAATATCTCTTTAAAAATTTTGATTTGGAAAACAGTTTAGCCTCAAAAAATATTATTTAAAATGATAGGGTGCCACAATCAACGATAGAAAGCATCCGTATGTAGCATACCACAGGCGGTAACAAAAACATGGGAAGAAAATTTCTTTTTGAATTCCTTATTTAGAAATTAACAAAAGCACGGTTTTGGTGAACCTTTATTACAAGTAACGAAATATACGCATTATGAGAAAACGACTGTTTGACGAGACTGACGTGACTTCGGTTTATTTTCGTATGTATTTATCCAATAATTAAAATATGAAAGATAATTAACCTGGATGATTCTAGAACATTACTTAATATTCTAATAAACGCCCTCTATTACTTAGTAATTTTATTAATGCATCGCTACTAAATTAAGGATATGATGGTTTTTATCAGTTTATATTATCGATGACATTTCATGAGATATGTATATATATTTACAAAATTATATATTTTTAAAAAATATTGGAAATCATGTCATTTCTCATCACTGCATACAATATTATAAAAAAGTTACTGCGTCTGTCAGTCTGTCTGTCTGTTGGCGATAAACTCAAATCATGCGGTTTTCACCGATAGACAGAGTAATTTACGAGGAAGGCTTAACTTAATTTCAAAAAGGCTGTCTTAATCCCTTTGAAATATAACAAAACTATATATGGCGGAATATTTCTCTTTTGAAGTTCTACAGAAAAATCTACAGCATATATATGCCCATAAACTACTTTTCTTTTCTACATTATTTACGACGCTATTCTTTAGTTTTTCATCCATCATTAATTCTTATCCAAATATAAACTTATAAAATACTAAGCTAGAAATATAAAATAGAGCAATAATTTTCTTGTAATTTACTTTTACACTACATCATTTTAATAAATAGTTTAAAATATTAAAAGAATTAAAATTACGAGCAACCGAAAATATCAACAGCCGCAGCGAAATACACTCGGCACAGGGTTCGTAGGTTGTACGCTACCGTGTTCATAATATAAAACAAAGTCCCTTCTGTTTGTCAATTTGTATACAGTTTCCAATAAAATACGAGGATTAAGGAGGAAGTTCCACGATAATTTACTAAGTTTATCTATAAATTGGCCACTAATTTTAATTATTATTTATTTGATTAAAATTTTGTTTGCGTCTGGTTGGCTTTAAGTGTATAATTAATAATTATTATTACTTTTATTTTAATTCTTGTGCTATTTCATAATGTCATTTTAAACTCCTTTTATAAGTATATTCTCGAGAAGGGTTGGCGTCAGTCACAGTACGGCCAAAACCAGTTACAGTATGGACTATAGGACTACAGTCTAGGAGATACGGAGTAAATACATGTCAACTTTACGCAAGTAACAAAAGGGCAGATAATGATGAACTAAATTGGCTGAAAAATGATGACTGCATCCCTAATTATTTACTCCATATTGTTCTAGATATTCAAATAAACAAATAAACTTAGTAACTATCATCAATGTTATCATTATCGATATAATAAGCATTAGAGTATTACTTATTTTTATTTTAACACCTATTGTCCAATAGTCGAAACGTGTTCTACCTATTTTAATACGTGTTTGGCTTTTCACCGCATTATGGCGCTACTGACGATTCTGTTTAAAGTATTTATAGGAAAATGTTCCTTATGTCTGCTGGATAACTGATTTATTTGAATATGTTTTTGTTTATCAGATGATTTTTGCAAGCTCTTCATGAGTTTTATTCTCCTAGTGCATGCAAAGTTTTAAATGAATCGGCAAGATTTGGGTACCAGGAATTCATAAAATACAAAGAGGTTGACTTTAGACATCTAGCGTGTAGTCGCGATACTAAAGTACGAAGTTAAAAAACTTTAATCTTAATTATTATTTATGCTACCTCATAGATGGCACTGTGCAAACTATTGGTGGAACAGAAAATTGTACGTTAAATAAAAAAAAAATTAGTTTGGTAAAATTACTGCACAATTCTAAAAAGTCATTAGAACAAATTAGTTCCGGTATTATGAATGCATATATATATAAACTAACGAACCAGCCCCGGCTTCGCAAGGATGGTAATGCAAATGTTAGGGCCTTACATAGGAAATTGACGTTTTGTACGGGAGGAATATAAAATCATTTTTTTTTTGTAAATATATTTAATTAATCAAAGTATGCACCACTGTTATCTATGCACTTTTGCCATCTCATAGTTAGTTTATTGATCCCTTTACTAAAAAAACCATGGGGGCGAGAATCAATAAACTCTTTGAAGGCGGTTTGGACTGCCG
>DWLR01001341.1:0-18704 GCA_018246295.1 Papilio alexanor hazarajatica
ACGATGTGTAGAGAGGAACGGAGATTACTTCGAAAAACAATAAAAGTATTGGCAGCTTTCTACATTAAGCCGTTTTTCATTTTCTAAACATTTTCAGTGTTACCTAGGTATATAGAGATAACCGTAATTTGTTTATATATTTTTCGCAGGTTCGTCAACGAAATCATCGTCGGCGCAGCAAGCGTAGGCGTCGAGTATCCCGTATCCCGTCACAGCGGGCGTTAGAGCGATCTCAATAGACGCGCAGATTTAGTGTTCTTTCTCAGCAAGTGATTTTCTGTAAGATAATATTTATAATAATTTACATAACTCTTATTAAATAAATATACGTCAATTACTTAACTTAAAAAATAAACTTGTTTTCTTTATAATCTATTTAATAGGTCATCTGACAAAGGTGGCATCTGTAATCCAACAGATGGACTTTGTTTTAACCTTGTCATTAGTGGTTTAAAATCATTGAGTTTGGAGTGATTTTCACAAAAAAATTCATATCTTCCCAATCATTTTCAACCATTTTATTAATCTAAAACCATAAATTATTATTCATATTATATAATTACATAATATGAACACAAAAGTCCCATGTTCTCAAAGAAACAATTAGTATTTTCGTAATATACAGGTAATCATATGTGTGTCTTAAAACTTGGGATCTTAAATCTTGTAGGAATCTTTACATTATTGCAAATTTATTGGAACACCTTTGTAAAATTACACACTACAACATTACACTTTAATGCGCTATGATGAAATTATTTTATAAAATTTAATTGATTGAACCACATTTGTTTTTAATGTCTGAATTTTAAGTAACTTTAATAAACGATGGAGTCCAATACTCATTAAAAGAAGGGGAAGTAACTTTAATACGTATCATTTATTTACGTTTATCGACAATACGTTTTGAAAATTTATTAAGAAAAAAATAACATCATACTTACAGATTTTCATTCTTAGGCAAACTCGCCATGGAGTATCTGGTAGAGGTGGGATGTATATACTGGAACAAGTTTTGATACTAGGTTTCACTCAATACGTGTAAGTACCGAGTATGCAGGGACTAAAAGAACGAGTATCGAGTACTTAGAAGTATGTAATGTGGTATAAGTATTTTGTACTGTATATGTTGTATTTAACTTCTTTGGAGTATGTTGTATTTTATAAGTATGTAATACTGGAGAGTATTAATTATTGATGTATTGTAGAAATATGTATTATTCTGGAAGTATTTTGTAGATTGGAAGTTTTTTGTATGTTAGAAGTATTTTGTATGTTAGAAGTATTTTGTATGTTAGAAGTATTTTGTACGTTAGAAGTATTTTGTACGTTAGAAGTAAAATACTTGAATACGTATTGTAGAAGCGAAAGTGAATGTAGGGTATATAATGGGAAATTTCGTGTGTTTGTTTTTTGGTCGTCTGCTGCGAGACAGAAAATTTTCGTAAAAAAAATTACAGAGAGTCGTAATTGTAAATACTCGTACTCGAAATATTAAGTACGCATATATATTTATAAAATATTTTTGACAGGAGAGTTTTACCAACCTGAATATGACTCATTTATCCATGCTAAAAATCTTAAAAAAAGTCATTTTGTAAGTGTCAATGTCAGAAAATGTTATGTCACAGTACAGTTACATTTCATATGCTCTTTGGTATAGTAAGGAGCGAATGTTTAATTTAATTTTGAAAGTCAAGAAAAAGATATACTTCATTCAAGAAATCGAAACAATTAATTGTGCTAACAGAATAATGTTTAAACATTTCAAGTATACACTTAAAGCAATGACTGGATTTACACGAAACAATAGTAATAACGTAGCAGCAAACAAAAATGGATTAATATATTGCACCAATGTTGTCAAGTAAATTACTAATATCTTTTTAAATCACCTCACCTCAGCCTATGATCGTCTACAGTTGGACATAGGCCTCCTCCATTGGTTGCATCATTGGGGGTAAATGTGCCATAATCGCTTGGCAGGCGGGTTGGCGAACGCAGTATGTTCTACCGTACTAAGAAAAGGACGCTGCTGCCCGTCCTCCGGTGGTCTTTTACATCCAGACTCAAAACAAACAGACATGTTTATGGACACAAATGTTTGTCTTGGGTGGGAATCGAACCCACGACCTGCGACGCGTGAGAAGTGCCTTGCTACTGCGCCAACCGGTCAGTCCTTTTAAATAATCATTTTAACATCCACAAATTATGTCCGAAAACCTTTAAAACGTCGTTCTGGTACTTTGTATTCTTTTACAGATAGACAGCATGACTATGAAAACTTTTTGGCAACTCTGCTTATGTCAAAAGCGATTCGCTCTCCTGCGTTAGTTGTAAGAGCATTTAATGTTGAAGTGGCAAGGGTTCAGGATCAAACAAGCGACCCACAGACGGCAGCTTTCAGAGTTCAATTCTGGTTGGATATACTAAATTGTATTTATAAAAAAGAACAGAATATTAGCAATATTCCTGCCAATCCCGTTGCAAAGGAATTATTTAAGGTATTGAACAAAATTGGCAAATTGTATATATTTTTGAATGCTTGACCTCAAAATCCAATGTAAAATGACATTTACTTAATAGTAATATGGATTTATCAACAATACCTGTGATTTCCTTAAAAGTAAAATGAGTAATTAATTTAATTTATTAAATCGTTTTTACATCTAAACATCTTTAAGAGTATATTATGCAGCACTGAAAGCTATCATTATTTTATAAAATATACTAAGATGTGTAACTGGAGTCACAATAAATATAAAATGATGACAATATTTACTAAATTTCAGGTATGTAAATGTTATAATCTACCAAAGAGACATTTAGAGAAACTTGTGTTATCAAGGAGCAGTTTATTAAAGTCAAGATACTTTAGAACATTGGAAGACATAGAAAAGTATGCTGATGAAACTGTCTCCTCAATATATTACCTGTTACTCGGTGTCGCTGGAGTTACAGATATACATGCTGACCATGCAGCATCACACTTAGGAAAGTCACAAGGGCTGACTAACATACTAAGGTATAAAACAATTAAATTTTACTCAGATTTCTCTCTTAAAACATGTAAAGTGACTATATCCTACATTTTTATGTGTTTGCTTTAAAAGGTTATAACAGATACCACCTCAGCCTATGATAGTCCACAGGACTTAGGCCTCCCCCATTGATAACATCATGGAGAGGGGGGCGAAATGTGCTATAATTGCCACACTTGGCAGGAGTGTTGGCGATCACAGTATGTTTGAACATAATAAGAAAAGAACGCTGCTCCCCATCCTCCGGTGGTCTGTACATCCAGACTCAAGGCAAACAGACATGTTTATGCACACAAATGATTGTCCTGTGTGAGAATCGAACTCATGACCTAAGGCATGAAAGGCATATATCTTACCACAGGTCAATCAGTAACAAATAACTTGATAGTAAATTATTTGCTATTATTCCTTGATGGTGGATTCATCCTCTAAGATGTGTTCATTGAAGTTTTAAAAATATACTGGTAAATGCTTAGTAGTTACTTATATATTTTCTAGACAGTTCAATTTAGCAAAGCATATTTATTTTGCAATGCCAATTTGATCATAATGTAAGTTAATTACAAGTCACACACCAGTACAAAAGATAATATACTAATAATAAAAATGTTGTGAACTAACTTTAAATTAAGAGTTTATTAAAAATAAGCAAAAGGCTCTCACTAAAGTTTGGTTTAAATGATATACATAAACACATATGCCTATAAAAGGTAGGCAATAAGCATAGACTACTGTTTACACAACTCTTAGGGACCTTGCAGATTTTTTACCTGTGTATACACTTATACAGAAACATATGGCAATCATTTTATATATACAGTTTGTGTATAGTTAGTAGTAGGAAATGGTAGTATTATAAAAAGCAGCCATGGTAGGAAAAGGGTCCTTACTCATCCTTAACATCACACATGTATTTCTATCTCTTATGGGTACTCTCTCTTTTTTACTAATAAAACAAGGTTTAATCTATCTACATATATCTTCAGTCCAATTTGTAATGTGTAATTCACTGTACAAAATATTTCATAGATCAGTTCGAGTTTCAAATCATCATAAAATGGTAGCGCTACCAATGGATATAATGATGAAGAACAAAGTGAGCCAGGAAGATGTGCTGAGAGAGATGGACAGTGAAAAGATGAGAAATGTTGTATTTGAAGTGGCTAGTAGGGCTTATAGTCATTTAGAAAAGGTAATGTTTTCTTTAAATAATATAAATTGACACAACAAATTCAGCAATTTCTTATGTTATGATGATTCTTCTGTAATCAATCTAAATGTGAATAAAATGTTTTTGATCATTTTTAT
Source organism: Papilio alexanor hazarajatica (assembly GCA_018246295.1). Taxonomy (NCBI): domain Eukaryota; kingdom Metazoa; phylum Arthropoda; class Insecta; order Lepidoptera; family Papilionidae; genus Papilio; species Papilio alexanor. Next base: position 4,350 of record DWLR01001341.1, read on the forward strand.
ATATGATTTCAGGCAAGGAAAATTCAAACACCAAAAATAGCAAATCAAATATTTCTACCGGCAACTGCGGTAGATTTTTACCTGGACAAACTACAAAAGAATAATTTCAATATATTTGATAAATCATTACACCATGGCAATGCAACTTTGCCTTTCAAACTCTACTATAAGAGATTGCTAAATAGATATTAATTGTTTAAAAATAAATTAAGAAATATAAATCACATTTTTCATTGAACGTGAAGGTTTGCTTTTATATTTTGTGTCTATTTAAAACAATCAATAGTTTAAAAAAACCATAAGGGCCAATTGACTTTTTGATTATCATCATATGAGCATGAATTCAACATCAACATCATGCAATATTCAGAAAGAATATGAATCTAATGTCAGCACTCTTCAAAATTTAGTCAAGCCGTTTAGGCCACAGGTCACAATGGAACGGCCATACATACAAACATTGTATGTCACAAATAAAACATTATCCTTCTAAGTAAGTGGTCGTAAAGTGTAAAAAGATAACAAAGTTTGAATTGTCGACTCTTACTTTTTTACTAACTCCTTTTTCAAAGTTGGTTTCATTTATATAAAATGATTTTTTTGTGCATCAATCGTCAATCACGTAAAAACTACTCAATATGAGAGTATGAGACTATGACTAATCGACGCAGAATCGTCGTTAGATGGTTATAGGCTATTAATTTTTTTTCCGTTTATCTAATCTCTTACTCTTATCTAAATCTTTAATTTGTTGATCCTTCCCCTATTTTATAGAGATAAGAAAAAGCTTAATGTGTACATTAAGTTCACTCAATATCATGTTATATATACAGTCAGTGTAAAAAGTATTCGTACACCGATCAGTCCAGAGATTTTATCTAATATTTTTTTTATCCAATACTTCGATATTTTGTTCTAAAAAAAACCCAGGATGTAACTCAAACCTGGAACTATAAAAGCGTCTATTTTTATTATTTTTTTTACTGAAAAAAAAAGAGGAAAAATCCCTGAAGTATAAAAGCTAAAGTTTAAAAAGTATTCGTACACATTGTATATTGTTTTCGTACTCTCGCTATAGATCGGAGACAAATTCAAATTTTTTATTGAAATTATAGGTTACAATATGTGTTATATAAAATTAAATAAAGTTTGAATTGTAACAGAAAAACAACCAACAAAAAAAATAGAAGAAAACAAAATAAAACTCTTAAGTGGCAAACATGAATTTCGTTAATTAAAAAACTCCTCAACGCTATAGAATGCTTTTTGAGTCAGCCAAGATTTTAAATTTGAATGTAGTAATGCTGGCAGGCGGTTATAGACGGCGGGCCCCATGATGTGCGTCGACTTTTCAGTCTTCGCCAGCCTGTGCGCCGCCAGACTAGCGAAGTTAACAGTTATTCAAAATCCCATTTCGGTAAATTGTTCATTTCTTATGGTATACAATTGGGACGTAAAGGAAAAGAAACTAACCAAACCGAAAGAAAATTAATTAATAATATATACAATCAATGCAAAACATTTAATGAAATGGCAAAATAAATAAACCACGTTCAACTGTGCAAACCGTGATTGATATGTTTTGCAAGACGAAAACTTTACGAAACAAATACCGAAGTGGACGTCAGCGGAAAGTAACTGATCGTTTGCGCCGGAATATCAGAAAATTTGTTAAAAACAATCCAAAAGTCAGCACTCCTCTAATAGCTCAAGAAATGAATATATGAACGAAGTTAATACATCCTCAAGTACGGTTCCAAATATGTTACATATGGCCAGTTATCATGGTACATCTGCTCGTAAAAATATTGGGTCAGTGAAAAAAAAAACAGAAAAATTCGATTGGACTACGCTAAAAAGTATAAAAATGAGTCAATTCAATTCTGACAGCGTGATCTTCGCTGATGAATCTAAATACAATATTTTTGCATCGGGAGACTGAGGCAAGGTATGGAGAAAACCTAATACGGAATTTCAGAAAGAAAACTTAATACCCACGGTAAAACACGGGGGCGGATCGGTGCTAGTATGGGGTTGCATAAGTGCAGCTGGTGACTGGAAACTCGACTTTATCGATGGGGTTTTATTGGTGATGGATCACAAACAGTATATTAAAAATCTTCAGCTAAGCGCTGAAATAATGAGTTTAAATAACAATTGGATTTTTATGCATGATAACGATCCTAAGCATACAGCATGGAATACCAAGATGTAGTATCTGACCACGTCGTCTGAATGAACTGGTGGTCTACATGGTGGGGAAGCCGTACCACGGATCGGAGGGGAGAGGAAGCGGCCGCCAAATTGGACGAACTGGGTCTGCATGTACTCAACTGTGGGTCTGAGCCCACCTTCGACACTATCCGCGGCGATGTACGTTATACCAGTTGCGTTGATATCACTGTCTACATGGCCACAATGCTCGGGAAGGTGGTGAACTGGGGCCTCGCCGACAACATATCCAGTTCGGATCACAGGGCAATTCTGTTCGACGTGCAACTCCAAAGATCCAAGGGCACGGATATCTGTCGCTCCACCCGGAAATACAATACAAAAAGGCAAATTGGGGCGAGTTTCGAGAGAAACTCGAAGCTCGTGAGTGTCCGGTATTCGCTGCACGCAGAGCCGACACGGAGATTAGACTGAAAGAAATAATAACGAAAGAAAATTTAAGTAACATAATTAAAAATAAAGATAGAAGAGATGATTTCATAGAATATTGTAGGTCCTTGGCCAAAATAGTGATAAATAGAAATAAAGTGTAGATATTTTAAATTAGCGATAGAAATATATGATATTAGAGTAAGGAAATTGTAAATTAGTTGTAAGAAATTGTGAAGTTTTTGAGTTTATATTTAATAAAGAAATAAAGATAAGAAAGAAAGTCCCTGACCCAAAATATGTTAGGGGAAGGGAACGAGAGGGCGGTATAGAACCGCCCCCAAAAAAAAAAGATGTGGTCTCTCTTTAATACACCTAAGCGCCTCGAAACGCCTGCCCAGTCACCTGATATTAACCCAATTGAGAGTCTTTATATATTATCTCAATAAAAAATCCGGAAGATAATTTCTAACCAAAACGATTTAAAACTGCTCTTCAAGAGAAATGAACAAATATTCCGTCGTTATAATTTTAACATGATCAAATCTATACCACAGAGGCTTCAAATCATTTTCAACGCTCACGGGAATTAGACAAAATATTCCTCTTCCAGATTTTTTGGGGTCGACCGCGTGTGTACGAATACTTTTTGTTCGCAATCCCGGGAACAATTCGTGGAAATATTTTTTTTCGCCCACTATATCTTTTGTTTTAATTTTTTTTTTGCATGAATAAATGTTTGTTGATATAAACTATACATTACTGTTTTTTCGTTATTACATACTAATAAGATTGCTTTGAAAATTTCGTTTATTTCTCATTTTTAATACAGCTTTATATATATATATATATATAAGGCTGTATTGTATTATTAATACAGCTTTTTGAGATCAATTATCGAGATTACTATAAGCTGAATCAAATTACAAAAATCGGCGAGGAAAATAAGAAACAAGGAGCAAAGCCAGCCGCGGGAAACAGCCACTATTGAATATTTTGAAACCCTTTTATTTTGGTGTGTTACCCTATAAGTTGTAAAGGAATACAAGCATATCGGCTAGACCAACTTGTTTATTAAATACCTCTACCTCATTTACACAATAAAGAAAAGTGGAATTGGTGCCAACTATTTTGTAGGAAAGAGATGAGAACAGATAAGTAAAACAGAGGAAAAAGCATTGGAAGAAACGTCGAAACATACCACTACTTCACACCTATTCTGCGAGACTAACTTAATCTAATCGTCGAATAAATTTGTGATGTTCAAAAACAAAATTAATAAAATTGTTTTACGGCCCGGCGTATAACGATTCATATAATTAAAATAAAACCACATTGTAGAAACAATTGCACTGTTTACTCACAAGCTTTTTCATGCAAATAAATAATCACATTTCGAGATTCAAGCAATGTTTGGCAACTTGAGTACCTTATGATGTACCAACTAATATTATCATAATGGCTGCAAAGTTAATACATATTCAATTACTACTTTGAGAAGACTGATACATAATCCATTTAAAATGTTACGAAATACTTTTCCTGTAATAATCAAGACTTATATACTAAAAGTTTATTGAAAATTTACTATAGTAGGCTGATAAATAAATATTAGCTTGAAATTATTAATAACCCCTAGTATAAATTCAGTACATTTTCACTTTGAAACTTTGGTTAAATCATAATAAAAATCTTTGGCTATACCAAATTTCAATGTGATGTTTATGAACCTTAATAGAAGCATTTTTTATATGTTGCACCTTTAAATAATACTAAGTATGATGTAAGCAACAATTTCTTATTAATAATGAGCAAATCCGAAAACAAAGTACATTCGGAAGTTCATTCCTTAAGAAATAGATGGAGCTTTCTATTCAAAGAAATTTATAGTACAAAATATTTTAAACCCTTAGGAAATACATAACAGGGTAAGGACCTCAAGGTTATCTTGATGAAGAGTGACAAAATCCTTAAAAGGTAGAAATAGTTTAAATAATGATGTTATTTGTCAGCATCAACAGGAGCAAGTGGCTCTGACACTTCAATGGAATTGGCAAATAAAAAAAAATGCTACTGGTACGAATTATCCATTATCTTGATTTACGACACCAAATCAGCAGATGTAGCTAACAGAGATGCTAGTTTACTCATTCACTGTTCCAAATCAAGAGCTAAACATTGTAAACAAAGGGGACATCTCACTTTTTACGCTAAAATTCGTAATTTGAAAATCCATATTATACAATTTCACTTTACATCACATTTCAACGAAATTACTGATGAAAATAAAAAACCAAACACATACCACCACCAGTGGTGATAAGTGATGTTTTAGGTCTTGATTTCAAACAGCATGTACATAAAAATCCCACTACTGATAGTATGTCATTTTATTAATATTTTTAGCATAAATTTCCAAAAAAAAATTAATTTAGTATATCATGTACTTCTAAGTATTAACATAGAATATTAACACTAATTTTAACATAATATTTGTAATTATATTTCATATTGAAGGAACTGTAAAAGAATCTTATTATCATTTCAAAATTGTTAAAAGTAATTTTTTGTTGTTAAAAAGAATGTTTATTTTTTATTTTAATACAAACAGTCTGTGTGTAAAAGAAATAAAGACTTCGTTTGTTTTCGTGGTTAGTTATCCTCGGGTTAAAAATTTCAATGACAAAAGCTCCATCTGTTTATTGCAACATTATTTTAAAAAGTCTTTAGTTCACTTTTAAGCACATCTTATATTACAAATTATTGGAACACAGCCAAATAATTCAATTTAACCAAAGATATAAAACATAGATATATCCTTACATAAATTTAAATGCTTATAATCTGTCAAAACTTAAAACACCCAAGCACCAATTTATGTTGCGATATGCCATGTATATGCTACCAAGTGCTTTTTTTAAAAAATAAGAACACTAAAACTCAAAAGCACAAGGGTGTAGGCTAAGGTTATATTATAAATTTACATATAAATGTGTAAAAACATGTTTTCCATAGAACATGATTTTGTGTCATATGTATGTTTTGTATCAATAGTATGTTCCAGATTTTGTTCATTAGAGTCCATATACTATTTTTATATCTTTGATGTTAACAATTTGGAATGTTTAAGCTAATGCAAGATTATAACTTAAGTTCATTAGATGCTTAAGCCTAAGGTAAAAAAAAGCTAAATGTAAGTACTACAATACCATCACAATGAGCTTAATAAAAAAGAAAGATCCCATGGAATCTTTATTCCGAAGGTGTTAAATCCTTTTCTGTCTCACTCTCTGATAAAATTTGCTGGAGCAGATCATAAATAGGCTCAAATGCCTTTCGACAAGCTGTGTTAGTTGGTATTAAATAGTCATGCATGTCATGGTGGCTTATACTTCCATCACTTTGAACAAATCCTTTATCTATGAATACCATTTCAACTTTATTCATGTTCATAACTTTCTCTCGTAAAAGTTGATTTATTTTGACATTTTTCTCTCTTAAGCAATTAGGATGTTGACCACGAGGTAGCAGACTCTGAAATAAATAATATTTTTAGTAATAACCTTTTGGGAGAAGTCATTTAACTTCTTTGTATACTCACTGGTAAGACAATATATGCGTTGGGATGTTTGTCCTGGATTATTCGCACAATTTCAAGAATCCCTTCACAGATTTGTTCAGCAGAATGTTCAACATTATTTGTGCCAACATGCAATACTACAACCTAAAATTTACAAATGAACACAGTATAAGTACAAAAAACTTTACATCTAAAAATTACTTTATATAACTACATACCTTTGGATCAACATGATCAAGCTCTCCATTTTGAATGCGCCATAAAACATTTTGAGTTTGATCTCGATGGATACTAAAATTAAGGCAATGGAGAGGGGCAAACCATTGATTCCATACTTCAGTGTGTTCCAAAGCTTGCAATATGGAATCACCTATAAATACTACATCAGCCTCTTTCCCCTTTGCATCAGACAAAAATCTATTGTGCTAGAAAGGTAAGAAATACAATTTATTGATTTTTTTTTACACTTGTTCACATCATTTAAAATAGACTTTTTTATGCTTCGTTGCAAATTACACAAATATTTTATAAGGCATCCCACGGATGTTAAAAAACCAACGTAGATGAGTTAGAACTGTTATAAAATTCGAGAAACTCACAATACTATGCCAACGACCATCGCCCTCATTATCATGTTGAGGAACAGCATCAGAACACGGATTCATGCTAGCACTTTCGAATTTCTGTAAAATAGAATATTTTAACTACGCGCAGATATAACAAATTTACTTTTTTTATGAAATTTACAGTGCATACCGTGCACTTTATATCAAAATATAATTTCTTCTTCCTTTAATCTGTACAAAAAATAAAGAACACTTTACGGTATAAACAAAATCATATGCCTTAAAACTTCGATAAAAAAAAATCGACTAAATTATAGCACATTAAATTTTTTTATCTGTTAAATCTAACATTCTTTAATGATGTGTTACATAGATATTCATTTCACTTATTTCATTCGATTCTGGAATTTATGTGTCGAGCGATTGTCGGTTCTTTTGAAAAACGACACGATTGGAAACGATCGACAAATGTGAGAAATTGTGAATTAAACTGTACCTGTTATACATTTTATTACGATTTTAATTTTTTATTCATTTTAATAACTCTAAAAAAATAACTAAAATAAATTAATATTTTATTAACTTCAAACATTTTATTTACTTCATAATTTTTTAGATTTGTTTCCAAATTGTTTTCAACTAAGTGGACTAGGAAAATACAAAAAATAATTATTTTAATGAGTACTTTTTAGGTAACGGCTGAGGGTCTACGAGGAATCCCTACATAATCCACCAATTAATTACGGAGCAAAACCATGAACATGAACCATGTCAGACTTCAATCTACTAAAATAAGAAATAAGTTCAAGAGAGAAGAAGAGACATGCCCTCCTCCTCGCCTACGATATACGAAAAATATATTAAAAAGATGCATATCCTGGCGACGCTAAGGTTTTCTGAGTTTCTTTACTGAGCTTGTTACATTTTCCTTTTTGAATTAATCGAATGAATTATTGAGTGAGTAGTATGTTCTGAAATTCAGAAAAAAGTGATGGCAGAATAATGGTGCAACTAAAATGAATACTTTAGAGAATTGCTACTGATGGTCATTAAGAAAAGAAAATAAATGTATGACTCCAAATGATACATTAACCACCCATAAAAGTTGAGAGGATTTATTATTTATAAAATGACGTAATCTGACTTCTAGCATTAATTATTAAACTTTAAAATTCACAAGTATTTGCTTTTTAAAACTTTCTTTTGCAAGATATGTAAATTGCCAAATACTACCTTTGCTTATTATCACATTAATATGATATGACATGATTTTTTTATAAACTATATTTTTTTGTAGTTTTTAAAATACCAACGTGACAACATGATAGCTGTCACTGTCAGGCATTTTGGTCTTTCAAAAACTATAAAAATTTTGAATGATGGTTATTATATTAACAGTTATTAAAATATAAATTTTATAACTTAACAATGGAAAACTTAATTGAAGGCAACGAAATAGAAATGTTAGAAAATAAACATCGAAAAGAAAAGAAAGAATTACAAGCACATATACAAGCATTAAAAAAGGTTGCAAAAAACGATAAAACAAAGAAAAAAGAGCTCACCGCAGAAATTACAAGGTTAGAAACAGAACTTGATAGTCGTCAAAAAAATGAAATCGAAGCGGCTTCGAAAGAACTTTCTTCCGATAACCGATTGGAAGAAATAGAAGAAAACGAAGAAATAAAGGTAAAATTATCGAAAGCTCAAAAACGAAGAGTAAAAAAAGAACAACAAGAAAGAGAACGCGAACAAGAAATAAAGTTACAAGAAAAAGAGAATATCAATGGACCGAGAAATTTAGAAAACCAAGCAATTCGTGACAGATTAAAAGAAATGAATCTGTGGGTATATCCCATTCCTTCTGATGGGGACTGTTTATATAAAGCTGTTTCACACCAATTACTTGTTAAAAAGAACCAAACAATTTTGGTGGAGGAACTTAGAAAATATACTTCTATGTATATTAGAGAAAACAAAGAAGATTTTATGCCATTTCTGAGCCACCCAGAAACATGTGAAATGCTGACAGACAGTGAGTTTGAAGAATATTGTGAAAAAATAATAAATAGTAAGGTATGGGGTGGCCAAATAGAAATTCGAGCATTATCAAATTATTTAAAATGTCCAATAAGCATTATACAAGCGACAGGACCAGCTTCTATACAGCAAGGCGAAGAGTTTGAAGGACCCTCATTAATTATCACTTATCACAGACATATGTACAGGTTAGGAGCACATTACAATTCTACTCTAGCCATTGAAGATGATCATATACAAAACTAATTTGTTGTAATCTTCTACATTGTAAAAAATATTTCTTAAGAGTTTTGGTTATCATATGCTTTAAGAATGTCTATCTAGTAAGAATAATAGGAAATGAAACATGGCTTGCTAAATTTGTTTTGCACAAATATGATTTTTATATATAATGCTTCAAGATATCTGAATTGGGAATGGCTTGCATAAGGAATAAATTGAGTCTTCTTATTAAACCTCACCTCACCTCACCTCAGCCTATGGTCGTCCACTGTTGGACATAGGCTTCCCCCATTGATAACATCATTGGTGGGGGATATGTGCCATAATCGCCACGCTTGGCAGGCGGGTTGGTGATCGCAGTATGTTCCACCATAAAGACGCAGCTGCCCGTCCTCCAGTGGTCTTTACATCCAGACACAAGACAAACAGACATGTTCATGCACACAAATGTTTGTTTTGGGTGGGAATCGAACTCACGACCGGTGGCGCGACAAGCAAGTGTCTTGCCACTGCGCCAACCGGTCAGTCTTATTAAACAGTTTGACTAAAATAATAAGAGTAATATTTTATTTTAACTTCCAACATCTGATTTAATATTAAAAAAAATATTGTAATGGTGCCTCGATTACAATAATTTTTTGATTGTATCAAATACCTTTCATTTAGATTTTTAATGAACTCTTGCCACTGACAGACAATATTTTAGTTGGGTTCCTTTGGAACCAAATACTCTTTATTCATTTTAATAAACAAAGATTTGATTTAATCAAAATTAAAATGTTTTATTGCAATGAAATCTTTAAATTATGTAATTTTAAAATAACACGATCGCAGCTTTTAATAATTTATTAATGCAAAAGTACATGGTTTAGTAAAACACACTTGAGAACTTCACCATAAATATACTATTGGGTCCCATTTTGAATGGAAGACCCTTCAGGTTCGTTTTCATTGTGATGCTTGTTAGGATCATCTGGCTTCATGGCTGGGAATAGCAGTACTTCCTGTAATATTGACAATTATGTTAGGCAAGAGTTAAAAAAAAAAAAAACAATAAACCCAACTGTACCTCTATGACAGTCCAGGGAAATATACAAATCAAATGACAAAATCGAAATCTGTAAGCCGTTTATGCTACAGGAGGTCACAAAGGAAACTGTGTACATAGATACATAATACACTGGGAGATCTAGGAGGGCGAGGGTCTAAGGAGCTTGAGCTCCTCCTCCAAAATCATCAATCTTTATACTATTACTAATTTAAAAGTGAATGTTTATTCCAATAACTTTGTGTGTTAGTATATTTTTTCGCTGTTCATCTAAACGAACATTGGGTAATTTAATAACCGAAACTGATAGACAACAGTGACTATAGTTTTTTTGTAATACAATATTAGGAGATGAGCAAAAAGAAAAAAACGATAATACCACAGGAAAATGTGACACAAAATATTATCTATCTCAATGTACAGCGGCTTCTTCTGGCAGAACTCCCCTTAAAGAAAAATTGCCTCATTTATTACAAGAAGCTAAACTCTCCCTGCTTTTTACAAATAAACAATTAGGGTGATGATATTATCTCCGACTGTCTGTTTTACAACCTATGCTATTCAGAAAAAAATATTATTTCTGAATATTGTTAATATTGACTGATCTTTTTCGTACCAACACATTTAAAAGTGGCATCCTATTGGTTGTTGTTTCTGCATCATTATTTCAAGGTGTACAAGACGTTCAGACGATTATTGTTTTAATGGTGGAATACCACCAGAAGAGGCGAGTAATCTGAATTTGTTTAAATTAAAAGGCGCGATAGGTAAAACCGTTGGGCACCACTAGTTATAAACAAACTAACCTTTATGTTATTTGAGTCAGTCATGAACATCGTGAGTCTATCAACTCCCAGACCCCAGCCGGCGGTGGGGGGCAGGCCGTACTCGAGCGCGGTGCAGAACGCTTCGTCGGTGGGCGGAGTCTCATCATCCCCGGCCGCGCGGTCCTTGGCCTGTTGCTCGAATCGTTCCCGTTGCGTCGCCGGGTCGTTCAGTTCAGTATACGCATTGCATATCTCTTTCTTCATTACAAACAACTCAAATCTGTAAAATTTTTGAATGAAAATAATGTGGAAGGACTATTTTACAGTAATAGTAACAGTATGAAGGTTTTAAGAACCAATCCCATCTCTTTCTCATTTTTCTCCTTCCCTCTTGCTATTTTCCTTACTATTTCTTCCTCTATCCAACATTAAGACTAAAACAACTGCAACGCATAATCACTTTTACTGGTTGCTTTATTTTAAAGTGAACTACTTGGTTTACATTGTCAACCTATGTTTAAATGATTATGCTTACACTTCGTTGTGCCTATTAAATAAGACAATGTGTAAATATATTGTGAGAAAATAATAATAGCATACCTTTCAGTGAGACCCGGAATTTCTCTATGGTACTTTGATAGAGGACTCATGATTTGAGGGTGATCTAATATGAAGGTGGGATTAATACATTTCTCTTCAAGAAACTCGCCTACAAGTTTATCTAGAAGTCGCGCTGTAGTCCTGGGCGCAGGACATTCTACCTGTATTTGAAATTACCAATTTAATGCATTAAAAGGTCTACAGTATTGTATTAAAACATAACTCATATAGTACACCCAATTGTAATCTTATATTTCTATTATGCTATGCTTTGGTATCTATATATGATCTTTATTTTCTAGTGTACATGGAGGAGTTTCAGAAAAAAAAATTACCCAAAGGAAAACACTGAGTCATAGACTACTGGAACTCCTATTACTATCAGTGCAACTAGACACATTCTCACAAAAGCCTATGATAAATATTAAAAATAAAGATAGGAACAAATATTACCTCATGTTTAACACACAATTCGCTAAGTAGAGTATTTGCTTCTGGAGTGTCCAATTTATCAGCTGGCGGTAGTTTGACACCAAGTACTTTTTCTAAAGTTGCAATCATAGGCATTCGAGAAAACGGCGGTGTAAAGTCAATTTCAACCTCTTTGCCTTCAGGACCATCAGGATGATAAATAACCTAAAATTTTAAGAAACCTTAATGGCTTATGACAGCAATATGGGAGTGTAAAATTGGAAAATACAATGAGAAAATCCTCTCATTACAACAATGTAACCGAATAATTATTGTTGACGTCGCGAGTCAAAAATTACTTTACTTAATCGACGCAAAAACGTCATATACGTTATTTGTATAATATTAAAATTCAGTTTAAAACGTTAATTAAAATATGTAAAAATGTAAAATTCGAGACGGTATCGACCAAGAGGGGTCTAACCATCTAAGTGAGCATTAAAATTGCTATCAAATAAAAATAAAATAATTTCCAAATTTTATTATGTTTTGTTCGAAAAATATTTTTTTTAAAATGGATAACTTGTAAAGGTAAAAAAATTGTGATTATGTAACCAAAAGTAAAATAATGCATGTTGAAATGTTAAAAAGGGAAAATATCAATGTATAATATGTAAAAACGGCTTATCAATAGGTGATGAGACCGTTACAAGGAAAAATTGTTAAAATATTATTACAGAATAGAAATAAGTAACAGAATTATGCAGAGCAAGGGATAGAATGGTGTTACGTTTTGGGATCTGAGTGAAAATTAGCGAAATAATTCGAATTAAAGGTTCGAAAATCCCAAAACGTAGAGGAAGTGTATCACGTATTTAACCATATTTCTTTTATTATATAATTTAATTAAAGGTTTTTGTTTTATATAGTAAATAAGTACTTAGGCTAGGTTATACACTTTCTTTTAGATCATTTTGTTTTGTATTTTTATTATGTTGTAAATAAACTGGTGGCCTTGTAGGACAAAATAACATGTTAAAAAGAAAAATAAATCACGGCCGGGCGGCTCTCCTTATGGTAAAGCTAAAAAATTATGGGGGGGTCGCCCATCTAAAGCCGTGGTTTGTCGTCATTGCAGTCTACAAATTCCTACAAGAGCCATCCAAGAAAACAACATACATTTCACAATGAAAAGCACTCTTTTTAGGGCGGAAAGACGTCCTTAAGCACATGCTCAGGCCGAGTGTCTTATTACATCGACGCACGATCCCTGGAGCAGGTAAATACCGAGGCTGAGGTCCTAGGGGATTCGTTGACGAGCGCCCGCTAAGGCGGAGGTGGGTCCACCTCAATTATGAACTTCGTCCATTCAGAAATGGCACATCAAATTGTGATAATTTTGTTCACTTCACAATCTGCAGATAGTTTACAACATGCCTGGCCATGGCATGACTAACTGACGAAGTTAACAATAATATTTATAACAACAAAAAGTATTGTATAGAATAATTACCTTATAAGTGCCATGGATACTCTTGACCATTCCAGAAATCAAGGTCTCCGTTATAGTTATAAGATCATTGTAATCTGCATAGGCCATATAGAATTCACATGTGGTGAATTCTGGATTATGGGTTAAGTCAATGCCTTCATTCCTGAATTGCCGACCAATTTCATACACCCGATCCAAGCCACCAACAACTAGCATCTTATGATACAGTTCGGGAGCTATTCTCATGTAGAGGTCCATGTTCAGCTCATTGTGGTGGGTGACAAATGGTTTGGCCGTGGCTCCACCGGGTATCATGTTCATCATTGGTGTCTCAATTTCCAAGAAACCCATACTGTCCAAAAAGCGTCTGATGTACGATATGATTTTTGCTCTTGTGTAGAAAATTTGTCTTACCTGTGGACAAAAATTACAAATAAATTATTTGTGAATTTATCCACAATCAGTAATGTATGTCATTATGTAAATGGGAAGCATGAGGAATAAGAAAGAAAACAATGACCAATGTATGTTTCAATTCATTACATTTCAAGACGACATCAATTCATAAAACAAGAGGTTAAGTTATATCAAAATTAGAAATTTTAATAATGAATATTGAAATTATAATTTTAATGTATATGTGTATAGTAGTAAATTTATATGATGACTTGATTGAGACATTCTTAATATTACTAGAGACGTCATATGAAGAAGGCTTGTAGTTAGGGCATGGCATGAGAATTTGATACACAGCCTAAAGTCCCACCAAGCGGAATACTTGTACTTGTACAGAGCAAGAGCACTGAGTCAATACTATAATATTCACAGTTAAACTTATACTTAATATTAATACTTATAGTTAGTGAATGTTACATAAGTCGGCATTACAGGAGTTTATTAATTTGGCAATTGGACTACCCAAATGTATATAAACATTACTTGAAAATGTTTTTTTTTTTTTTTTTTTTATAGAATAAGGGAGGCAAACGAGCAGCGGGTCACCTAACATTAAGTGAACCGACGCCCAT
>DWLR01001342.1:0-18704 GCA_018246295.1 Papilio alexanor hazarajatica
GCACTAACTTTTGGAGTTTTATTCAATATTGTAATTTTTTCAAGGTGGTCTCAAACTTTTGGCCGGCAGTGTACATACTATACAATTAAGTATTCTTATTTGATAAAGTACAACGGTATAAAAATTTTATAAATTCTTGATATAAATTTATACATACATATTTCCCTCTAGTTTAGCGTCTTCTTAATCGACGACGGTATTAAGGGCTGTGTAGTTTACGACTGCCTCGTCCACTGACTCACCACGTCACATTGCATCGTTCACCCTCGTATTTATAAATGTACTTCTAAGATAAACATTTATTTTCTGTCCTCCTTTTAAGGGTTGAGATCTTAAATAGCCTGTAACCTTGCTTAATAATTGGGCTTGCAAATGCATCAAAAAGATTTTTTTTTTTTCGAGATTTTATCCCCAAATCTAGTACGACAGTATATAAAATTGATTCCCGTTACTGATTCACTGCCCGCGTATATTCCTTTGACTTCAGGTAATGCTTCCTTAAGTGGTAAGATTTGGTTAAAACACTATGTTGTAGAGTCTGAAGCGTCTACACCTTAGAATACGAGTTTGTTCAAAAGATGTCCCCGTATTCTGGATAGTAGATACTCATCAGAGCCCGTGTGCTGCGGGCTGCCAGATCTTTCATTGCAGAAAATAATGTGCGACGAGCTTGAACTTAGACTTTCGATTTGAAATTATATTGCAAGCATTATATGTATTTTTATAGTAGTTGTAACCGCTAGCCAAATCTTTTTAAATGTCTTCTGCACGTGTGTATATCACTTTACACCTTCTAAACTTTTTTGAGCGATTTTGCAAGAAGTCTTTTGTATGTGTCTTAATTGACCCTGAGGTGATTTAGATTCAAATGTGAATCTAAATCTAAATCACCTCATGTGATACTCATAATCATACTCATGTGATCTTGGTATACGACGGTGCCATCGTATTTCAAAAGATTTTTTTAAGTATTTGCCAAATAACAAAACGAGAAACGAAAAAATAAAACATTAGTAGAACTTGCTAATAGCAAGCAAGCCATCGATATCGCAAAACGTGCTCTGGATTCACAAGGAGGAATATTTTCAGACAATTTTAAAAATTAACCTTATTGTACAAAAATAGCTATCACTGAAATTACTTGATTGTCGCTCTAAATACATATTTTAGCAGGCTATGAATTCAGTCACTACGACTTTAACGATGCGATGAAAGTTACCATGCATAAGGTTGTAAGTTATAAGCTTTTATCAGTTTTTATTTAAAATATTTTTTGACAGCACCATAGTTCTTAAAATGATCTTTTCAATTTTTTTAACAGAAATAAAACCGACTTCTAATTTATATAATTTTATCTATAAGCCATTTTGTCATTTATAGCCACAGTATGTCTCAATACAAGTCCTTTAAACCCAAATAGGGCTTGTCTTAAATATATCAATATGTTTACTTACGATATATCTTCGGAGCCCAAGGTTCAATGCTATTCAGAATTAAATGGGACCCACTTACGTAAGTCCCCTTTCAACTAAAAGAAAACTGAAATACTGTTCATAAATGTCGAAGTTATGAGGTAATAAACATAAGCAAATTGAGAATTTTCTCCTTTTTTGAAGTCGGTTCCTATTGATTAAACGTACTGAATTTCTACTGATTAAATTGAGTAATTAGCATGGCGGTGTGGCGTTACGCTATCCGTTGTTTTTTTTTTTAATTTGGGGGTCTTAATGTTTTTGTACCTTCCCAAATATATCCTGTCTCATGTGTGTGTCTCAATATATCGACAAGAGCTTAAACATTAACATATTGTTGACCAGCAATTTTACGCTGAAGCTATCTCGTGTCACCGGCTATTATTTCGTAATTCAATGTGGAACTGAAATGATATGAATAACCTTCAATAAACTTTTTGAATACATAATGAATTGAAATGAAATTTTCTACATACATATTTTAGATAACTTTGAATTTTTTTAATATGATATGCTGTATAGCAATCACCCACGTGTAATGGTACACAGCAGGTTTTGCAAATATATCTTGTTTCGCTGCGCTTTCCTTTTGAAGAGCATACTCTACACTTTCTAGTTTGATTTATTTCCAATTTGTCTCTTTCCGAATCACTACAATTTATTTCCAAATCACTCGGACAATCAGATAAGTCATCCGCGTATAATTAATTGAAAAATTCTTCGCTATTACGATCGGCCATGGTTGCAATTTTTACAGAACTAATATTGTTAGAAAAATCTGAATATCTAGAAGAAAAAATTGTAATAAAAGGACACGTTTAAACACGATGAACAAAGCTTGTGCAGTATTCTATATTGCCCTGGTTCTATAAATGGAAATTGCTAATGCAAGTGCAGGCACGAGTTAACTTGTGATCAGTCAACAACGTTTGGGTATGAAAACACGAGTTAACTCGTGACCAACAATGTGTTAGGATTCTCAGCGGTTATTTTGCCTTAGACTCAGTGAACGTGAAGTTAAGAGAAGATTAGCTGAAATGTCGACAACTAGTCACAGTCTAGAACAGACGGACAATAAATGTGTGGATACTTGTTCTGTTTTACGATGAAAAGACACGTTTTAGTTTGGTGGTATTGAATTGAGCTGTAATATACGAGTATATGAAATAAACATCGATTGTTCGGCGTATACGTGATTTCATTTATTAGGCACTAGCGACCCGCCCTGGATTTCGCAGAGCTTCGGGTAGCTGATACGTTTCCTTCGACAACCATCTTCATATTTCAGTATCAGTCATCATAAGTAATCCATTCAATAGTTTTTTAAGTTTATCGCGTTCAGTCTGACTTTTCATGGGACTTTGAGGCTACTGAGTTAGACTTTTTTACTCGTTTTGATAGGAAATTTTTTTATTAAAAATTTTAAATGGTAATATTTTAAGAAACTATTAAGATTTATAGGATGAATAGAGGGAAACGAGTAGCGGTTGTTATTTTACCCGCCCCTAAACAAAACATCCACAACGAATATTAACTGTATATACGTCGGCGGTCTTTAAGGAAGGAGGTAGCTCTTTTCGTAAAGGACTCTAAGTCGGTGGTGTGGGTAGCCCACCAGAGGTTGACGTGCGAAGCAGGAAGTTACACGAAAACTGTTTTATAGCGGAAAGCCAAGCATCAATGCGGTGTGGATGGAATTTTGTTCCGACATATTATCTTTATTATACGACGTTTTAATTAGGATATATTTTACACAAATACTTCTCGGATAAAATACCTACATGATGATTGCAACCGTATGAAAATCCATTGCGTGGCTTGGAAAGATTATAAATAACTAGGCAAACGCGGAGAGTGAATAACTTCTATATAAAGTTATGAAAGAGAAGTTGAATATGAAAATGATAAGCTTTATGTAATTCCTTTACAGTTAATAGGTATATAATAATCTAAATAACTGTTAAAATATGACATGTTTAACATCGTAGTGAATCACGTTTGCTGAGATCACACAGTCGAAGGGTAATGTTGCTTGATTCATATATTGTTTTCATCTGATCTCATCACTTCGGCTTCAGTTCAATTATTCAATTATTATCTTATAGAATGTTTACATAAATAATATATATTATTTCACTATAATGTCAAAAACCAACAATAGGATTGTTAACGAAGTTTTACAGTCATTCGCTACAAGAGCGCCCTTTCGTGCACACATCGATCAATGTAGTTAGATGACTTATATGATTTTTACGATATTGAAAAGTCTAAATTCCAAAAAATGGGAGGAATGGAGAACAGGCGTGGCTTATATAAGTGGGCGTAACACCTACCATTTTTTTTTTTAATTAACTACATTATCTCACTAAGTATTCTTAAAGTTGGTTCTAGTATCAAAAGCATATCCTCTTTTTGTCATAATAAATGCATGTTATTGACTAATTGAAGGAAGGCAACACAACTGCAACTCATTGGCGTGTTGCAGATATATGGGTAGCCACCTTCTTCGGATAAAAAAATTACGCTTGAGATTCAAAATTTTACAAATACATAAAGGTATGATGTATTTGTAGAATTTTTACGTATTGATACCAAAATGCGCATCTGCGCGGGAAAAGCATTATCTTTAAAATATTTTTAGTAGCGTTAAAAAAATGCCAACAAACAATCGGGCCAATTTTTAAGTAATCGAGGAGAAGGAGGGTAAAGATGCAACACGAAATGCAAGGAGCATATCGGTAATATTCCTTGATAGTTCCGTCCATGATGCCGGCGGGGTGGCCGGGTGTCCGACGGCCCGAAGTAGGCGCGAGGTGGGTGCATGGTAGGCGCGTGGTGGCCGCGAGGTGGGCTCGAGGTGGGCGTGCTCTGCTGGAAAGTGCACCTCCCCGCAGCTCGCCGCAACAGGCACGCCTCCCGCCGGCAATGCGCCGCGAGCCGCATCCGATGCGTTCACAATTCCGCCAACTTCCGGTGTGCTAGGACGCGTTCTCCTCTTGCCATCAGTCGTTCCGCGTATCGCTATAGAGTAGCACTGGGGCCCACCACACTCGCCGCGACTTGCCGCTTTAACGTCAATCTTACAGATTGAACTTCGAACGAGTTTGTTAACAATATTCAAATGGCCGGAACGGCAAATAGTCACGGTACGGGACAGAGCAATGGAGCAGAATGCACCAATGGTGGTGCCCCTCTTCCCAGCCGAAGATTTATAAGCTCCCGAGCTATAGCTTTTCGAAACGCATACCGGCGAGTGGCTCGATACTGGTCGAACTCGAACGGCGGCAGCAGCTCGAATAGCACCAGCTACGAGGCCAGCAATGAAGCTAGCGGCAGCTCCAGCAGCAGTAACGGCGGCAACGGCGCCAACAGCAGCAACGGCGCCAACGACAGCAACGGCGCCAACGACAGCAACGGCGCCAACGACAGCAACGGAGCCAACGACAGCAACGGCGCCAACAGCAGCAGCGGCGCCAACAGCAGTAGCAGCACCAAAAGTGCCACTGGAACACATTCAGGTAAGTACATGCTTAGCTCCTATTATGCATTTAATTATCATATTTTTAATTTTTATTGTTTTTTCCTAAAATATTTTTAACTAATGTATCATCATTGTTCATTAATAATCTAGCAACGTGCGAATAATATGCGCGCAAAAGTTTACTAAAATCACTTAAATGTTATTAGGGAATAATTACTTGACTACAAAACTTTTTTGGTAAACTGTTATTCAGCTTGTGAACAAAATATTCTACAAATAATATCAAACAAAACAAATTTAATAAAAAGTAAAGATTCAGTTAAGTAACTCTATGTTTTTTGTTTTCGAAGAGACGAGTCATGTTGGACCTCGGAACCGAGCGTCGGATATTTGTCTCAAAAAAAAAACTAAAATGCTTAAATGTCAGAGATACGAAAATTCCATTTTATGCTTTGTTTCGGTAAGAAGTTTACTCATTAACAATCTATTTGTTTTTCTTTTTAAGCTTTCTTTGAACAGCGTTTTAGTTTAATTAGTTAAAGTTTTGTTAATTAAGTCAAATAAGCGGAGTTTGCGTGACGCGGCGTGAGGCTCTGCGCCAAGTTCCCATCGTCTTGGCAAAGCAGGAAGACGCTTACTGGTTGAACTGTTGGTTTACTGGTAGAAATGTTGGATTGCTGGAAAAATGTTTCCTTGCTGGAAAAATGTTGGCTTGCTGGAGAGGTGTTTGCTTACTGGTGAATTGCTGTTCTGGTGAGGCTCTATCACGATGTTCTGACGCCCTCAAAAAATTTTCATTGACATTTAGAAGAATTCCTACCTAGTAGCAGAAATCAATGTGAAGATTAATACAATTCAAGCTACGTAAAATTTTAATTGCACTGGCATTACTACTAATGTTATATTGATCATTATATCGTCTAAAATCAAAAAATATTACTATGTTAATTTATTACCGAATAGATGATGTGTGATGATGATGTGCCTATGAATTGTGTTCCTTAATAAAAACCGTAATTAAATAGTTTTACAAATTTCTAAATACATTCCAAGTTAGCAGTTCTTATTTCGACAGCAGTCTTTATGCATTCACTTTGTAAATTTATTTCAATTTCTCCACTCACTATATCTATTTAGATTTAAATATTTTTTTCGCCTTTCCCTTTAAACATTTTAGTTTAAGTTCATTAAGTTGTTAGTTATAGAACGAAACGAAGGAATTTACAATTTCCTTAATGGTATAAAATATGATATGCTATATGAACTATGTATTAAAAAAAAACAATCTTCATAATATGTGTTTTATTAAATACCAAAACGCTCCTTTATCTGTCTTTATTTTTATTCCTAGCAAGACGTTATTGAAATGTTTATTCATCTGAAACTACTGCAAAATTTGCTCAAAAGGTACGTATGTAGTTACTTTAAAACATTTTAAACATCATCGATATTTGATGAAGTTATACCGAAAAGTTAGTTTCGATGCGACTAACAAACGTAGTACAGAATTTAATAAAATTTGTAAAGAAAATCTTTTGTATGTAACTTAATATTCCATTATTTTAACTTGCAATGAAGCATGTTGTTTCTCCTGCAACCAGTACTTTGCCAATGTTTGTGCGTCGCATCTGTGAGGCTTGCGGTGGTAGAAGTGGTTCACTAAGGAGGCTTACTGTTACATATACGAATCTGCGTAGGACATTGGCATTTATCGTCGTAAATTTGATGTTTGTCTGTCTGTTTATCCGAAAACCGCGCAACGAATTTAGAAACGTTTATCAACATTATGCAGATAATTTACTCCGCAAACTTTATTTTGAACACTTTATTATTCAAATTTAGTATACCTACATAAATAAAGACTATATTTCTGAACTTCAGAAAAGTCGTCCAAATATTTACTTTCATAGCCTATGTAGACTACATCATATCAAGAAGACAGGAAAAAATGAGATCTTTTAAAATTTTTAGTTTTTATTTAATAGACCAATTTTTTAAACTACTAAAAATCTTACGTTATTTTGTAGAATTCGGTATAAATCTTACCTTATTGTATATTATAACTGTCTGTTGCACTATATCATTTTTACATATACTATAGAAAATATCAAAAAATTTAAAACTACGCACAACTAAAAAATCCGTGGGCTCAGAATCGAGGGAGAGAAATGGGAACATTCTCGTGTTCTTATAAAAATCCTTCGCCACGTCTGTCCTTCGATTTTCATACAGTTTTCATAATTCATTAATTTTTTTTCATTAATTTAATTTTTTTATCCATAATTCATTAATTTTTTTTTGTAAATTGGCTAAATACTATAATGATATTGAATATTAAGAAAACGCAGGTTGCTTCGTGATATGAGAGAATAAAATGTTCTTTAATATGCTCTGCTATCCATGTGGAGCCTGGTCCGGTCAATAGTAAAGAAAGGTAAAAAAAAAATAAGTACGAGTCTAATAAACCTCATAAGATTATTTTATTATCCAAAATATATAAGTTAACCTCCTGAACAGATAAACAGTGCCACACTATTAACTACAATAACAAAGTCCACGACGAATAAAAAATATTTTAAATAGTGTAAGAATGATAACGGGGCGGGTGTTAACACGCAAGTTATCAACGTCGACACGCCGCTACTATATTTATTTTAAAGTAGCTGCCGAACGCTGTTTGTTTATCAGAAAGGCCACGGCATTGTTGTGGCCGGGCGGTCGCCTGCGTCTGGGTGATTCACTCGGAACGGGCGAGGCTTGCTCCGCTAAATATAACGAACATCGCGCTTTTCGCGGTGCTCCACTGGCCCCTATACCACCGGCAGGCGCCGCGCGCTGGGCCCTGCTCACTTTATCTTAAAGATTAAAGCGTCCTTTGAGCGCGTGACGCCGGCATAAGCACGTTCAATCGTCGGCCCGCTACCACAGCGGTATTACTTAACTTTGCATCAACCTATTGTAAAAACTTTCTACATTATTAAAGCCAAATATCACTGAATTACCAGATTTGCATCGACCTTATATTTTGAACGCTTGATTATATCTTAAATTGCCCTAACCAAAAGATATATATTTCATAAAAACCTTCTGTTTTATGAAAATCATATCCATAAAAATCAGAAGTGTCTTTTTCGCTGACGCCACGTCTTTCTCAGTTCTTGAAAAAAATATATAAGAACATCATGATGTTCGAATTTTTTTTTTTTAAATGTTACAATGTCCGAAATTTCCCGTAATTTATGAATAATAGATAAATAGTTGAATTAAATAAACAACTTGAAATGCACATTTTCGCCAGCGGACTAATCGTTTTTTCGACCAACATTAAATAATCGACCACCTTCATCGACCCACAGTTCCACAAAGAATAAGTTAGATCGTTTGTGGTCAGAAGCAAAAACGACGTTTGTATTCGTCAAACAGCCTAGTAAACTTTTCTATATCGATTGCCGTCTGTCTTCTCTGATAAACGTAAATTCCTATTATGTGTTTTATTGAAAACATAATTTAAAATTGTGTAAAACTTATTTCTGTATAAAAGTAAAAATGTTCAATTAAAAATACATGCCGCGTTAAAGAGATATCAAATTATTGTTGTCGAGTTGATGTTCTCGAGATCATTGGCACATCGACACATGGGGTGCGGGGCGCGCGACGCCGCTGTACGCTCGAGCCGCGTGCGGCGTCCGGCACCGTTCAGAAACGTGCGCGCGCGACCGCTTCCATATTTGAAATTGAATGGGTCGGCGCACGAGGCCTGCACAGTAATGTGGCGCTACTGCTAGTGGGCCCGCGACGCGCCCGAGCCTCGCTCGTTCCGCGCGCCTTCGCTCTGTCAACGTCGCTCGCAGCGCGCCTGCGCCGTCTTCATGATGACCACCACTCCCATGGACCGCTGCCACGGTAAGCACATCGCTCCCCTCACCACAGAACACCGTGCATATGTCTGTTGCACTAGCTACTGAACGACACAGTCCTTTGTACCTTTTTGATAAGAGTTATTTACGAGTATAATAATTACTCTTGTACGATGCGATCTCGAACTTGTATGTTGACTTTTGTTCTGCTTTGTACAATACTTTTATTTAAAATGACGTAATTTCTGTCGATTCTAATTACTTTTTAATATTGCAACATCAGCGAAACATAGTACTTTTAAGGTGCATTTAGTTTGTTAATATAGAATTAATGTATACATTATTCTAGTAGTGATAACAATTTAAATTCGCTATTGTAAATCATCGCGCTTCGGTACTGCCTCGCGTTACCTAAATTGTTCATTAAAACTTATTTCTATTCTAAATTTGTATTTGAATCATAATTATTTTGTTCTTTAAGATTTAACGCGAACATTGGGTAAAAAAACCGCTGCTGAGTAGCAGAAAAATGTACTTTGTCTTCGTAGAGATTCATACGGTTCTATTGATCTTTTAAAATGATACCAGTCCAATGTCTTTTCTTAATACGGCAACATATCGACATCAATTTAGTACTCTTCGATAAGGCGCCGTCAAAAAAATTAAAACTACTCATTGGTAACTCCAGGAGTAGAAGAAAAATAAACAGATAAAGAAGAAAGACATACATATATTGCCCCCGTGGGTTATTCATTATTACATGTGTCGTTGATGCTGTGCGTCGTGTTCCCGGCTATTCATCAAGCAGACCTTTCGCATATCTTTCGCGGTCTGTCCACCGATCCTCAATGCTGATTTCGCAATTCGTCCACAAGGAGTACACTTTTTTCACATGAATTGCAAATAAAGCAATTATCGCGTTGCTCCCCGCGGCGGACGCACGGCTCGCAGCTTTTAGAGGCACAGTCCCACACAGGCTCCTTACCAGCTCCACACCGTACACTCGATCCTTGATTCCCGCGGCGCCGACGGCCGTTTCTAAATTGAATACTTGTTGAAACTACGCCATGTTGGGTAGTAAAGTATTAAATTGCCGTTTTGTACTGAAAAATCTAAACTATTATTTTTCTAAGTTAAGGAAGTACGGAGAATGTCAGAGAGTTTCTAACAGTCCTGTAGCGTTAAAACAGTTTCTCAAGTAGTGTAAGGTCTTTCGTTATCATGGAGCTATAGTGATTATTGGTTGACAATGTGACCATTGTGTTGTTTGCTTGCAATTATCGAAAAGGATCCACGGCGGAACTTGTATTAAAAACTTACTCTAATTTTTAATATTCAGTCTTTTAAAGCAAAAAACAATTAAACATCAAACAATCTAGTGGTGTACATTTTAAAATGTTCTAGTTGTCATGCGAAAAAAGTTTTATCTTGGAATCTTTTACACCAAGAAGGTTTAATTTTTTTTATTCAACATAATTACAATTTTCAATGTATAAAGTACGAGTAGGTTACGAATACTTGGTGCTATTATACATGAAATGTTTATATTGGCTCTGCACATTTCAGTTTTTACTATACAGTAAGTTTACAATTAAAGTATATATTACATATTATAATTCAAAGTAGCCAGTACTTAAAAGGGGCAATTTCATATTTAACCCTCTATTATTCTTGCACTGTTTATAACAACTGAACAAAAATTCGAATCCAACTTCAATGAAAAGACGTTGCATTTATTGGCAGCAAGATGTGTTTAATATGTTCTTAGATTATCTATGCGCCTAGCGGATAGATAATGAACTTGATACTAAGCGATGAAATGATCCTAGAAGCAAAGATATGTATCAGTTTTTAATATTCAATGAAGTTTTGTAATAAGTTATATTATGTTCAGCGTATTTCATTAATAAATTATATATCAAATCACTGGGCCAATATCGGCTTCTGTATTTGTATTGAAAATAATTGTTTTAATTTGACAGTACTTAACTGTAATTTCATTACTGTCCGAGCATAGAGCATCAATTAATAAACGACGGTATGACTCTTAGTTGTAACCGATACGATGCATAAATATTGTTGATGCGTTCTGTAAATATTTAACATTGTGTTGAGTCGAGTTGCGAATCTGTCCCACAACACAACAGAGCTCAAAGACATTGCGTAATGCGAGCCATGTGTAGCCCGGCCGTTACCGGCGCCGGTTCGCTTCCCAGCTTTTATATTATTTTAATCCCCAACGAAGTGTGTCATAATATTTTTATGCGGCTATTTTAAAGATGTATATAGTTGAGAAACACATTACGTCGGTGAATCTTTCCTTTTTCGCTCTTCTTATTTATTTTGGAATATTTAATGATGTTCACGTTTTGTTTAAGTCTTTTGTTTTTGGATTTTTTTTATGATATTTATGTCAGGAACTTGCATCTTTTGTTCACTGGTATTGTATTCCAAGCGTACATCTGGAAAGTTTGTTAAACGACAACGATAACGAATGTGCCGCATTGCTATTTTCCTAAAATTACATAAACTATTTATATCTTATCAGCACATTAATGTAAAAAAAACTGAAATAAAGGTCCACATCCGCCGAAATCTGCTGGCCAAGTTAAGCCCCAATAGGAAATACCGATCGTTTTATTTCCTTTAGAAAATCCTTTGTTATTCTTAAAGGTAGCGATGACGTTTTCACGTAATGTGCTCACTGAATAAAATAGTATGCTCAGTCATGCACACAATAATAGTTTGCTTTACAATATTTTGTGCAATAGATTTGATATTTTGTGCAATAGAAACTAAGACTAACTTTATAGCTCGTGAGAATGTCTCTCGGGATCTATTTTAGTAGTGTCCAAAAAGTTCTTCAATTCGAAATCTATTTTATTGTACGTCCATAATATGTCCTCCGCATCTTTAGTTTGAGAGCAAATCCTATATTGTTTTCTTCTCATATCGGCGTCAGACGCTGTACTTTTGTTACACCGCTCCGACTGAGATTAATTCCCAATAATCTCCCAATTTAATTGCAATCGCAAACACCTCTGTCTATCATGGGTAGGCAACTCATCGGCAACTTGTAAATTATTATATTACCTATTACCGCTTGCTCATTTTCCGCCTTCTTCAAAAACAAGAGCACATTCTCTGAGTTTTAATGTGCGCAGTCTATTGCGGCACGTAGTTATTAAATAAATTTTTAAAATATTTTGATATAGAGCGCAAAGCGGAAATGCTTCGTCGGAATAGCGGCCTCGTCTTCGCCAATAAATGATTTACTGCAAATTCTTTAAGCGCGCCTGGTCATATTATATAGAAGACTATATAATAAGACTATATAATATGCCGCTAGCATTTAGAGAACTTGGTTGTCATTAAATTTCACTAATGTGAAACTAAATTACCTTTTTATAACCTTTGTAATTTCTTTTTTGTTGCTCTGGTAATCTAAAGTTACAAAATTTCCTGACCTAACGTACGCTGCACACGTGGTCGCTCCCACGCCACATTTGCACCTGCACTGCACACGCACCGGAATGTACCGCAGCTTGCCAATATATATTATTATAGTATAGTATTTGGCAATTGCTGATAACATTACGATTATGTATACTGCAATATACATTTGAAGTTTCCGATATATGACATTTTGTAAATCCGTGCCTGCGTAATAATAGCTCAGGAATAGGATCCTTATTAGGCACAAGGCTAGAGCGGCGGCTTTCTTCAATACTGAATGTAATCTTAACGATAGGCGCTGGGAAATAATCACAGGACAACAAACTATCGAACCTCGACGTACATTTTTTTACCTAATATTCGCTAATAATGCATCTGTCCGTTAACAATGTCTTACACATTTATTATATCAGATTTCTCAGTAATGAGTGACCTGGCGGTCTACGTGCAGACATTGCGAAGCAGATCGATACACCGCTGTCATCCGCGCCCTTTTGATGCCGCACAAATTCATTTTGCGTATTTTTTTTTAAATTTGTTTATATAATAATATATCACGAATCTCAAAATGAAAGATGGGTATAAGCTTCGATAGTTGTTGTCATCATGAATAGTTGTCAGTCGATAGCATCGTTAGTATAGATTTAAATACTGTAGTCAAATAATATAATTTAATATAAGGGTTAGCGGCGGACGAACGCGTTCCCAAATATCGAATGCATTTCACACGACGCCGCGTGACATTGTAGCCCAAGCGGCGATTGTTCATTGATAATTTTGATCCATATTGTTGCGAAGAAATAACAATTGGGCCAAGCGCCAAGCAGTTTCGTGCGTTCTGCAATCTGTTACAAATAGAATACGGATTCAGATAAGCGCTATTACCTCGGTCGGCGCGGCGCGGTCTAATCTTTTGTTGCCCATTTTGCACTTGTTGCATCTTTTCCGCTCTCGAGCGGTCACAGTAAAAGGCCCGTTTCGTTGCCTTTTACTACACTTTTTTGTTTCGCCTATTTATTAACATATACTTTGGAGAAAAAACTGTTGTCTAGTGTGTAAATATAATAATGATAATTTTAATTATAACGGTGATAATTTTTGCATAACTGAACTTGTAAATGAGAAAATATGATTAAGATATAACAGAAAAAACGGGAAGAAAGCATTCCGAGTATTGGACAAATAAATCTTACGGAACGTTGATTCTCCTAGCAATCTCCTTCTCTAAAATGTGTTATTGGTGTATTTAATAAATCAAGTTTCATAATCTACCGTTAACATAAAATCTATGTAGACCAAAGAGTATGTTTGATAATATTGTAACTATAACCTCAGTGTTGAATATAAATATTAATATATATAGGGTCATGACATTGATCAAGAGGCGCTCAATACGGTAGGGATGTTGTTTTTTTCTCTTAAAGCCGTTCTCGGAACGGCGTGATCGAAATTGCCAGGATGGGCAGTGGAGCGTGGCAGTGCTCCCCGTGCACTCGCCGCTCGACGCCCGAGCCTCATGCTGCTGCGCTCCGGCTGCTGCAGGCCTTTGCTGCAGGCCTTTGCTGCAGGCCTTTGCTGCTAGCCGCACGTACTTTGTATAGTGCTTATCAAAACCTTGACCCTCATATTTTCAGGGATGTCTCGATTTGTTTCAAATAGTTCAATAATTATTTTTTCTTCCTCGTCAAATATAAAGTTTCAATAATAATCTGATCTCACTAATATGTTATGTGTACATTTCTTAGTAGAAAGTTTATTTATTTGATTAACTCCTCTTCGGTCCAGTTTCGGTGTAGTGTAGCGTGTACAAACAATGCCTACGTAATGATCTCGATGTCCGCACCACCGAGCACATTGGCCGACTTGTGTCTATTTCGAGGCGACGAGTGCATGTGATTGCATTCGGAGTCGCCGGAGCTCTGTCCAACCTATCGGTCCCTCCCCTCGTTCCGGTCTATCTCTAAAGCGATTGACATATCCTTGCGCTGTGTCCTTAATAAAATAATGATGAATGTTTTATTTTGTTACGGGGTTCCTTTTCTAGTGATTGAAGTGTGAATACATTGTCCTCACTGCTCATCAATCACAACTAAACTTCTGCCTGATTTATAATGGGACGGGACAAGGACACCTAGATGTAACAGGGCGATACACCCTGCTGTCCCCTCGTCCCGACTCGCAATAAAAGAAAAAACACATTACCACACACCTTCTGTAATACAAATAATACAAACTATCAACATTTTTGTTGGTCAAACCATTCCTAAAGTTAAAACAACGCCAAACTTAAATCACTTTTTCTTATGTGCAATCGCATTCTGCCCTTTTACGATAATATAAAAGTACCCTTTTACGATAATATAAAAGTTCCATAATGTTTGTCAACAGCTTAGGTTTTTTTATGTAGATCACTTGGAATATTTTTATAACAAGTACGCAAGTTAACTAAGAAAAGCCAGTCGACACGCCACTTGCTTCAATGGCTCAGGACTAGACAGGTAGGTCTCGATGTTTTACTGCTATACTCCAGAGTTGTTTAATGGTTACAATCCCTTAGCATAGATTTTAAATAGTTCACGCACATAGCCCGTTAACGGTTTATCGACGCTTCTTAATAACAAAGTAATGAAAAACGTGCTGTTTATTGTTTGGTTTTGACATTTATTACATTTGACATTTTATTTGTATTATGACGTAGTGAGAGTGCAATCGCATGCGTATTAGTTTGACATTGACAGTGATGCCATAAAAAATAAGGTGCCATTTTTTGTATAATTTTATAAATATCCATCCATAAATATTCTGATTAATATATATTTAACGGTTAATTATAATTTTTAAGGTTTTTATGAAAGAAATTAAACACAATATAATTTTTTTTATGTATGGATACATCGAGCTCGTAATGATATATTCAAAGAGAATAAAGTAAGAGTCGGGACTTAGAACAAATTTTGACACTTTGCATTACACTTGCGGATATTTAATGTCAAAATTTCTGACCCATGACGAGAAACCATTGCTACAAACTTAAGGAGCCAAATAGTGTAGAGCGCTTTTTATCGATATCGATAAAATGTGGGATGGTAGTAGAGGCGAGGCTCCCATTAACTAAACAATTACATGTTTCAAACAATTTCACATTTGAACTCGATGTTGTGTCATACAAATCTCCTTATTCGCGCTTCCGTCATTCCGTCACAAAAAATGCGAACCAATGCCTATATCTTTTTATTTTGTAATCTAGGAACGTATCCAAATTTTAATCCCATTTAAATTACCATTCCATAGTCACGGTTTCTGTATTCACGGCATATTTATGGAACGTGTACCCCGCGAATAAGGAGATTTTATTGTATTCAATTTTGAGATCATTATTTAACAATATTGGGCTTAAATGCGGCCAAAGGATAATATTATGAACTTACTTTTTTATACGACAAACAGTCTTTAAATTTAGTTATAACACACACACACACACACATATTTGACACTCTATATCCCTGTTATAAGTGGAAAAGTTCGTCGAACCTGGCTAGTTTCGCAAATGTGAGTGGAGATGGCTGGCGAAACCAAACTAAGTACAACAAACTTATTAAGGCTGCTTTTATTAATATCGATTCCGATATCGAATGCCGATATATACGTGTATTTGCAATATCGATTCCGATGCATGCCATACGCTGACGTGAAGCTGTCATTAACTAATCAACTCAGATGAGTTGTACAGTTCATTGACAGATTTAATGACAGTTATGTATTACTTACGACTAATTTTCTAAACATCTCTGAGTGTGGCAGTTTAGTGTGTTTATTTTGACCCATTCAAAGGATAAGAGATGTAAAACAGGCCTCTGGTGCTGCTTCGTCTGATTAAACCTGTTGCTGCATTGCGCGCGGTGCTAAATGTGTCTGGTATTTGTTGTACAACCTTCGTATTCACATTCAACAAATTGCAATAATGATTCACTAAATCTCCATACCTTATAATAATATATAATAAGATATAATAATAAGAATTAATAAGTTTTTGAATTCGCTAAAACATGTTCATTAACATTGTTGTATTGTTTCAGACGCGTCGAGCGAGGCAACTGGATCCGTGAGCGCAGCCAGCCCCGGCAAACGCCGCGGCTTCAGTGGGTGAGTCGCCACTCACTCTATAACCTCTTTCTTGTTTCTTTTCACCGAAATACTTTTTATCAGAATAGTAAAAAATGCTAAGCCGTAATCTCTATCTACCCCTACACAGTAGTAAGTCGCGAGTTGCGACGCTATAAATTTTTTTTAAAAATAATACTGAAGGCCCATTTTTTAACTTCATCGTTTTTTATCTGTTACGTTAGCGCGGCAGTCGGTAAAGAGTATAGCTCGACGCCACATCGCGCACCGCTTTTCGCCTTCCGCGATCCGTTTCGATGGGCCTCTCGTACGACTTAGTTTCAAATTAATATCAGTCAGTGACTTGAAATTACACGTTAACACTTCTTATTTGTGCTGTGTGTACAAATACTACACTTTTACGTTCCCCAAATATTTAAGTATTGTAACGCAACGTAACAACGGAAAAAAACAAGCATCGTCGATTCACACTGAACTTGTTTAAATTGCTGCGCTTGACAGTCGCCACGCTGAGCGCGCGTAGTGACCCGCAATGCAACCGCCTGTTATTTGATCCTCTTCTCAATGGTAGTTGATATTTAAGTTCAAAGATTTTTGTTTGCCTTGCCTGTGTAATATGCATATGCCGTCGTACTCAAACAAAATAATTAAACGGTATGTGCCTCGAAGTGAATTTCAGTTTCCTAAACTGTAATCATATTGTTGTTGTAGTGAAGCCGTTGTGTGTTAAAACACACGTAATGTCATCACTTTTAAAATACATACATCGGAGGAGACGCTTATCAGTTCCCTTATAATTTGTCTTATCTAATCACCACTACTCATGAACAGCGTAGAATTTGCCACTTTTCACATGCGAGACGAAGTTTTATTTAGATTGTTTTAAAAGAATAATGTGACTTAGTGTTTATAGAACACAACAGATTGCCTGTAGCACTAGGTGAGAACTCCGACGGTGTTCAAAACGCCATGTCGCGCCCTACACAATATGTTATAGTCCGGCGCCGCGTGGCCTGCCACTTACCGTCGCAATAGATTACAAAATTATCGTAGTAATCTTGCGATCGCGCGCGCCTTCCCGCGACTCTTCGACCGTGTTGTCGCCATCGATAAGGCAGTTTGTGTTCATCTATTTGCTAGTCACTCGTTGTCTCGTTGGACGCATTTAAATACGGACTGTACGCGTCATAGTGAATATGTCTATGTTTAATCAAGTAGTGTTCACAAAGTAAGTTATTACCGTGCTAACTAAAGTCGTATGTGACAGTGGCTGTGCTCTGCAATTACCACAAGTTGCAGTTGCAGATGCAACACAATCTAACTTGTTTGACATGTAAGATCTAACTCGATACAGTGCAGTCTTTATTACACAACTTAGAAACACATTTACTTGGTCGTCCAGCCGTGAATGAATAAACATTTCCAACATATTACTGTTTGTTATATAAACTTGTGTCTCAATATACACGTAGCTTTTCAGTGTGAGGCCGTACTGAGAATTGCCCGTTCAATAATTGCGCACACACGTAGCGTACTGCCCTGAAATCTCCTGCAACGGTTCTTACCGCTATTTGTATTTACGTTTTCCTTAATTTCCAAACTTTATATGATTGCTAATGTCTATCAAATAGTGTTTAACATAAAGTCTCATCATTGTTTATCAATAATTTAAAAATAGATTTATACCTTGGTAAGGCTGTTATCAGCGGGAAATCCCATGACAAACTTCATTACCGATAGCGAACCAACGAACCTGATTCTGCGAAGAATCGGCTTAAACAGCTCAGTCTGTTTCGTTTAAGAGATTTTAATTTCATTTATTCGTCTCACTTTTTGCTAAACCGTGTCCATAACTCGAAAATAAATATTGTCTTTTCTACTCGCTTAGCAAATTAGCGTACTAATCGTCTATATAAGATAATGGATGTATGCTCCCTCCTATATATCATTCCGCTGCAGATTCGATGGAATTCCAGGAGCGTTTGATTGCGCTGCATTCCAATTCAACGATTTAAATCTACCTAACTTACTAGATGATGTCATTATTGAATAAATGTTCAGTGCGGTGTATTCCGTTATTACTAGGAGTCAAATACATTCGAAATTTAATAGATGGGACAACACGAACTACGCTGGAATGTGAAATAGCATTTGTTTGTTAAAACTTTGGCAAAAAAAAATTGTTTTAAAAAAAATATGTCGAGTTGCGCGATTCGATATTGCAAAAAAGTTTATTATCTATACATATACGAGGGTGAATCAAAAAATTCTTGGAATCAATATTAAAAAATGCAAAGATTTAAATAATAATATTTT
>DWLR01001343.1:0-18700 GCA_018246295.1 Papilio alexanor hazarajatica
ACACTATTATAAATATCTCTACGCGTAAACTTTCCAAGATATGTAACTACTACAATTTAAGCAATTCCGGATTCAAAAACTGGACGATACTAGTATTAACGTGGCTTGAAGGTTTCTATCTACTAGTACGGAAATAATTATTGACGTAAACGTTCCAGCGACGAGGAGCACCAGCTGATAGCGCAGTACTGCGCGTCGCTGAACGGCGGCGGCGACGGCGAGGAGGCGCCGCGCTCGCCCGTGCACGTGGTCTCCGTCATACACCGCGAGCAGCGCCACGAGCTCGAGGCCATGATACGGTGCGCGGCCACACCCACCTCCACACCTACACCCACCCCCACTGCCAACGCCACAGACACACGCCACCATTCCACCATCCATTAATATTTATTTTGGAAAATCATTAATACGCGTTTAAGTCTTAGTGCTCAAATAATATATTAGATTAACTTGTGTATTTTTTTTATTTACGTTAAACGATTGCATTGAACACAAATTGCAGCGAGCTGGAGGAGGAGAACGCGAGCCTGCAGGCGGAGTATGAGCGGCTGAAGGCGAAGCAGACGCCGGGCTCCACGCCCGAGGAGCAGCACGCGCTCGGCGACAGCCGCAACGCGCCTGTTGACCAGGACATGATGGCGGAGGCGCGTCTGCTGCGCCAGCACAAGGGCCGACTGGAGGCGCGCATGCACATCCTTGAGGAGCACAACCGGCAGCTGGAGGCCCAGCTGCAGCGCCTGCGTACGCTGCTCCATGAGGTACCTAGTCTCTCTGTTGGGGTAAAGACAAAAAATACCCGCAGTAGCTATATACGTTTCCAAATTTCCAGGATGTCATAAAAACGCAGCAGAGCCCCTACATTGAGCCTGTGCCTTCGCAACTTAATACTCTCACATACTCATTATTTAAATCAATATTTACTATCATACTGCAGTATATACAGTTGTACATTGTCGTGTCTGTGTGTGGCAGCCGTCGGGGTCGCCGCCGGCGCGCACGGGCACGCTGCAGACGCGCTCGGTGACCGCCTCGCAGCTGGCCACCGACTCGCCCGCCAAGCTGCACAACGGCCTCTACCACGACCCTCATGCCAGTCAGTATACAATAATGACTAAAAACACCTAGACACCCAAATACATGATTGTTAAGGCCTAATCTGAAAGTTTAGGTTTGTCTATAATTTAAAAAAAATATTTAAAATAATTGTTTAGTACAATTCCTTCACAATCGTAACAAAATATATCTTAAGAGCTTTCTACTTGCACTAATATTTATCTTACTTCTGTGGTAATGCAAAGCAAGTTCTGTATTATTTATATACTATATCTTATAAAACACAAATATAAAATACAAATTCGATCTACTTTATAAAAAAAAAACAAATATAATTATTACTTCCTCCTCTATAATCAATTTTAGATCGTCTGTTACAACTCATAAATACAGTCAATATAACATATCAACATGACGTAGACAATATCTATATCCGCCATTTTGTCGGTCCCCGTGCGTGCACAAGATGGCGGGCGCGAGCGCGAGCGCGAGCTGGAGCGGCCGCCGCCGCCGCCGCACGCCGTGCACTCGCTCATGCACTGCGCAGGTCAGCCGACAGCCGACAGCCGACAGCCGACAGCCGACAGCCGACACGGCCGCGTGGCGCGAGGCTACTGGAGACGTTATTTATTCATTTACAGAGAATCGTTTCATAAAAGAAAGAAAACGACGTCACACTATACTTCCATTTTCTGCACATAGTGCCGAAAACTTTGAAATCATGACAAACAATGATGCCTTAGTAATATCTTGTTGATCTTATATCTTATCATTTATTTTATAAATGGGTACAAAAAGTACTCAGAATTTGAAGATGAATAAATCTTGGTCATTAATGCAATTTAATTTTTTTTTATGCTTCAATATAGTCTGAAGTTACATACCTTAAAAATGTAGATTATAAACGTTTGTTCATAAAATTTGTAAGGTAACCTCTATATAAAATCGTCTCCAGTAGTTGACATTTTTGGCATAGATTTGATATCGCATGTCATTTTGCTTCAATTTTATTTCGTGGTTTCTTTAACAGGTTTGCTTTTCAGATGCAATTTTGCTGTTTGGTATATTAAAGCAAAGCTGAATGATATTTGATGAACCATTTTTTCCTGTAGATTCCGAAGTGCCCTGTAATTAAAAGGAAATCGTATCTCTTCGAGTTAAAAAAATATTCTATATTTTGTTGATTTTTCTATAGCTGTGTTAGTTGAGTGTTGATTTATTTTGGTGTTTTCTTTGTTAGCCGCTGGTTTCTTTCGTTTGGTTGCATGGATGTTGCATGGTTTTGTTCTCGTGACGTTATATTCTTGTTGAATAATCGAAGGTTATTGTTTACCGCAAACTTACCAGGACGTATACCTTGAGGTAATAAATTGTCAATATCATTATTTATCATTATTTAAACTTATTTATTTAAAATGTATTAAAAAAAATCTCAAAATTACAGATATTATTAAATATATGTATTGTATAAAAATAGACAACTCAAGCAACCAGTGGGTTATTATATACTTAATTTATTTAAACTTAAAACAATAGAACACTATAACAACATATTTTACAAAATATGTTGGGTTCGTGTGAGATTTACTACTGTATTATTTATTTTTGGTACTTGCAAATACGGACATACAAAATTTAAATCTTTGTTATCCGTTTTGATAAGTACAAAATTTTTTTTAACATTTTCTCGAAAATAATCTTCTTTTCTCGAAGACAGTTGATTATTGTTTGCTGCTTATGATTTTTAAAAGATGTATTTACTTTACAGACGACCTCGGCCGCGCCGTTGAAGAGCTAGTGTCGGCGATGACGGAGGACCAGCCCAACCAGACCTCCAATGCGCCTCCCGAGTACACCAACGGCAAGCCGGACAACAAGGAATAACCTCCTGCGCACTCCCGGCGAGTCCTGAGACCCACTCGGTGCTGCTAAAAGCGGGATTACTGTCGCTTTTGGCTCGATTTCCACGCTCTAGCAACACTCGGTCACGCCAAAGGGTTTTTGCTACAATGGTATTGCTTTCATCTCTGTTACAGCAACACTAAACTTCTTTATTTAAAAGAATCTGCGGCAAATCGAATCGACGGATTATTTTAATGATTCCATGAAACTGCTGCTACCGATACTAATTTTCGGCTCATCACTAACACCTGTGCACGCCCTGTGCCGCCACCTTGTTGTACAAGAGCACCTAAACCTTCATCTACTGACAGTCGGCCCGGCTTCCCCCCACACGGGTCCTGCAGGAGTCCAATCCTTGCGCAGTGTGGTTACATAAGGACTGGAGCCTGCATCCGCCATGCGGGGCTAAACATGATTATATTTAGCCCTTAATGGCGGAGGGTTCGAGCGGACGGTTATCGTATGCAACGCTTATTGTATCAATAAGGGCACGCCATCGTTGCAGTACGCGTCGTGATTGAGTCATTCTAATTTATCTACGCTTTACCAAACTTTTTCCTCTATTTTTACTCGCGGCAACTCTTCAGACTGTTGCTGGAGCGTGACACTTCAACGAAAAAGACAAAATGTAACGAGCATTTATATACTAAAAATCAAAATGTACCAAATTTGTCTATAAATCTTACATATATTAATTATTTAAGTACATATCTTATTAGTACAATCTTCATTACACTCGTCATATCACTTCGTGTAAATTGTGTCATATCATTTTTGCTGTGTATAATAATGACGCGTGTAAAAAAATTCACGACAAAAAAGAAACGAATCGTAAATCAATTTTTTTTTTTGATAATCGCAATCGAAATAACGAACAAGAATGCTTTGTAAGGGCTGTAAGCTTTAAATATCCGAACTTTAGCTTTAAAAATAACCTGTTTTGAGACATTTTTAAGAAACCGGTCGAATAATATAACCAAAGTTCCGACGGCGGACGAGGCCTGTATATTAGCGAAATGTATTTGACTTTAGGTAAGCCCGATCTTCTTCGGTGGAACAGTTGCGTAGCGCGTAGATGTAGCCCAATGATTATCAGTGCTTGTTGTATGTTACATGTTATCGACTTATCCAAAATGTATCGTTAGTTGGAAAAATAAGAATAATCAAGCTTCTACGCAGCGTAGTTTACGATTCCTGCGCGGGACAGTTCCCTTCGCGATCATTGTCATATTTCTACTTAAAGAAATGTACGGTGAAGAATAATTAAAAACATATCAGTGTTACTTTATGGCAAATAGTTGTATTACAAAAAAAAAACTCAAAATGTTGCCATCATTCAGACTACAAAAAACCTACTAACTACTCTATTTGAACAACTTATAATTATTTTTATGATTAGCATAACAAAAATAGTAAAAAAAAAAGATTATCACAAGTAATGACTACATTAAAATCAAATAAAAAATAAATCTTCCAGCTATTTTTGGTAGGTTTAGATAATAATCGAAATTAATAAAATTGTTATAAACCTGCATTGTTGAATACATAATTTCGCATGTAACTTGAATTGTTATGAAGTTAGTTGATGTAGATAGTAGTTTTTACGGTATTGATATATTTAATTATGCAAATAATTTTTTATTTTGAATATTCGTAAAATTTGTCCAAAATCTTTTTACTCAGTGATATGGCAAGACATTGCGATGGGAACTGTCCCTCTATATCTTCTCCCTTAATTTGGGATCTTTTTAGCGATTAAAAATAATATGTATCCAAAAGTTTTTTCCACTATCCCCACATCATGTCTCTTGTAGGATATTTCGATGGATGTGACGATTTTCGCGTCACGGTCCGTTTTCAGACATTTTGTAACGTGTCTACATGTAAGATGGCGCCTACCTTTTTAGATAAGATTATATTCGAGAGATGACTTTTATACGAATGTTAAGTGACCTGTTGACGCTAACTATATAATTAAGGACTTCCGATTTAACCATATCAGGTTATTATTTTATATTTTATTGACGTGTGCCGACATTTTGTTTTTTTTTTAAATGGCAAGTGGGCAGCACGAATGTTTGTGAGGACGGCAACCATTTTCTTATTTTAATTTGGCTAATATAGATTTTAAGAAAAAAGCACAATTTATTGTAACCTTAACGAATGAAATATTATAATGAAATCTACATTAATATATTGTTATTAATATTATTTTATTTGTTTAATGTATGTGTAGGATTCATAGTTATTTTTTTCGTTTCAAAATTATTTTATTAAATACTTACATATTGGCAACTATTATAATATTAAATATACCTATTATGTACTTTCGCATTTATTTGTATATTTTACTGCGTTTATAATGTTTTAGAAGATAAATCCAAATAAACATTCAACATAGTTATGACGTTGTTTTCATTTTCCTCTTTTTTTTGTCAAACTTCATGCAATATATTCTATAGTATGAGGCCTGAAAGTAAAACCAGTTGACAGGTGATTTTGTCACTCAAGTGTAACTTAGCAGCATCAACTGTGATATTATGAACAACTGATTCCCGCCAGTAGGTACATTTGTGTAAAACAAATACTTAATATCTTGTTGCAGTGGTCAATAAATATGATTTAAGTTCTGCTGCACCTTGTCGCTTCGTCATTGCTAGCATCATTCCCTTCTCGTCGCACCGCCGTATGGATCGGACGTGTTTATTGTGAATATAACGAGTTCATTTTATTTTTTAAAAAAAAGTGACGCTTTAACATGCAATTTAGGACTACTACAAGGAAGTACGTTAAGTCCGATCCTGTTTTTAGGATATATTACCAGACTTTCTGAATCGCTACCATCTAATGCACTCTTCTATTCGCCAATGATACAGAGCTATTGTTTCATGGCTAGGGCTGGAGACATACCCATGAAGTAGCTGACACTTGTCAAAGAGTGTGACAACCTGGCTAGAAAATAATTTATTGACTTTATATATCCAAAACAAAATAGCTCTGCTCCACTAAGTCTGAGAACGATTGTCCAACACATGATCTAACAACGATCACTACATAAATTTCCTTTTAACTAAAATTTCCATTATGAAAGTATCATATGCATTAGTACGTTTAATACTATTCTTTGCGCCCGTTAAAGCTCGAACGTTCTTGTTCGGTACGATTCGGTACGCTGCCCCATGCCGTCACACAGCAGTAAATGATACTTAAGAGCGCTTTGTAGGTTTTATGAGTATTTTTTTGATTGCGACAGTTCTGTTGTATATATATGTAAATATAATAGCAGCATAACATATAGTAAATATAATATAAGGGCAGCGTACCGAATCGTACCGAACAAAAACGTTCGAGCTTTAACGGGCGCAAAGAATAGTATTAAAGCTACTAATGCGCCTACGATACTGTCATCTTGCTACTGCAGTATACGAGGAGATTCAGATGCTCTCAGTGCGGAGGCTCTTCACACTTCAATCTCTCCTAAGAAATCATTGTAAAGGTCACTTCCTATCACAATCTAAAGAAATAAATCCGTGGTCTTATTCTTTTGTCCAAGACCAGCTTTATGCAAAAATGCTTGCACAGACTGATATATAAACAGCAACTCTTAATTCTTGTAAATTTAATATATAACACAATGGCTGCTAAAACTAAACTAAGAACAAACGGAGAATCATTTAACGATATCAAAAGGAAACAATTACAAGCGTTACTATTGTATAGCGCTCGCATACGATGAAACACTCAAGCACACACGTATACTAAGCATTTAGTAAGATAAGGTTACCTAGTTTTAGAGAAGGCAGTCTTCTGAAATACAAGTCCTCACCTAGTTCAGGCGATAAAAAAATCTATAATTCCTTTATGTAAAGTAATTCTTAGCTGTGTACAATATTTCTATGATTAAGCTGTAGATTTTGTTTATAAATAAATGATTTATTAATTTCATCACCTACAACATTATTCTGTGCGCTGGTTCTACTTTCGTGTCTCGAACTACACTTTTCTTCTACAATAGGCTAATCATCAAACTCAACTCCCAGACATGATTAACATACCCTCATAAGCAGCCAAGTATTATATTTCGAGTGTGACAAGAGTACCTTGTAAAGGAAGGGATAAGTAAAAATAAATAGTAATAATATTTTTTATTAGGTTAACCATGTGAATAAGTAACATACAAGTATGTTTAAACACGACTTATATACACTATATATTATTTTGCACTTTATAATATTCATGGACAGTTGTTTTCATATAGTCCATACTATAAAGTGAGCATTTTTGGCTCTGAAATAAAAGTACTGTTATCGTATGACAGGAACAAAAACTTACATTCAGTTCTTAAAATAAAATTTAATCTATAATTAAAATATATAAAATAAGAAATAATTAACCAATACCTATTATGCGTAAGGTTATGTCTGAACATAGCACAAGACAAGTTATAATTCATTTATTTGAGATTAAACTCAAGCATTGTCTATTTTTAAGAAGACAGAAAAGATTAGCATATATGAAATATTTATCATACATAGTTTACTATGTTTTTGCCACAATCATAATATTATAATATAAAGGCACTAAAACAGCTTACAAAACTGGATATATTTGGGAAGTTTTAAATAATTAACAAAAACGAAAATATTACTACATCATATTTTTCCTATGAAAATATAATTCCCGAGTATTGTGTAGCTATGGTCTAATTCCAGAGATTATTTGAAGTTCTGTATGGTTCAGGTAAATTATAATGATGTAATATACTGTCAGTAGTAGTAATTACATTAGTCATATCAGAGTAAAATTAAAATTAGACATTGTATTAAATAATAATGAGAGATACAATTGTTATATTCAATACATCTTCAAGCAAAAATTTATCTACAAGAAATAAATCCTGGACACCAAATTTCACATTTCAACAACCCTTAGAATTTAAAATCTCCCTTCTCACTCTTCTCACTGTCTTTATGATGTCCTAAAGGTTATTATATAAACATTACTCAGTTTCAATCTGAAAATTACAACTTATTGATGTTTAAGACACCAAAGAAAAAGACATTACCATATTAGAGAAATATCTACACAGCAGTAATTTACAGACATATGAAGGGTTAGCACATTATTACAGTTTCACCAAATTTAATTTATTCTATTTCTAAATTAATTTTAAATGCTTCTATAAATTATAAGAATATTTTATGACAGGCATGTTAATCAACTCCATGACTTAGTAGTTATTTTAGATTCAAAGCAGAATTTCAATCTTTATATAGAAATCATTGTATGTAAGGCTTATAAAAACCATGTCATAATTTGGCATTGTTGATTTCAAAAGTAGCAGTTATAGCTACAATTTGGAAACATTAAACATTTAAAGATTTTATCTGGATGCTATCTATTTATATAAATTTATTAACAATTAAATAAATACACTTTGTGAAAATATTTTCTTAGTCCCAAAATACAACACAAGATTAAAGGATACTTTTCACATCACATTCTCTTGGAGTAGCTTTTATAAGAACTTATTTTTCCTTCCTTCCTGTAATTATTGTAACAAATCTTTAAGTGAGGTGGACCCATAAAAGGCATATGATTTTTAGAAATTAATATAATAACTGGCATATAAGATTCGCAACATTTGATAATGTTATAAAATAGTCTTATTTATGATATTAAACATTCTATCAACATAAATGACTTATTATTATTATTAAACTCGTACAGTTGTAGAATTACCACCTAGTCCATTGATAGCTGGTTGTACATTGGACTTAGGTCTTCGGAACAGCAGGACATGAGGCTCAGGGTTATGGACCATGAAGTGCAGCCAGCCGGGGCTCTGCTGCACGCCCAGGTTGCGCCACTCCGTCTCCGTCATGAGGTGGGACTTCGGTACCAGTCTAGCAAGATCTGGCGGCAGTATAACATGCCTGGAATGACAGTTGAAATTTTAATAGCAATCACTCAAATCATTAAATTTTTAATGATTTCTGATAAATCCATTTAAACTCGCGCAACAGATCAGCACGATGTCATTGAACATATGCATACAATAAATGGACGTAAATCCGCTATAGAATCTCAAAAAGAGGTATTCAAAATTTAAAGGTGGTTCTATCAAAAGGTTGGAAAATCGTCAATCAAAAATATATTAAAACATAGAAATATAAACAATAAATCCAAAATTCTCACCGATACTCATAAACGTCATCACTGTATCTCTCCGAGTATTGTATTTGATCCACTGGCATCTTTAAATTATTTTAATTACACTAACTTATAAAAATAGGATTCTTTTTGATCTGTGCGATTTTCTAATAGGAACAGAATTTCTTTTTAAGAATTAAAAGTCAGTTTTCACACAACCACTTCCTAACCGTTGGCTCAGCTGAAATCTGCCAACTTTGACATTAAGTCTTTTGTGAAACATGACAAGTGCCAACTGTTCTAAAACCAATAACTCTTAATAATAAAACCATCAACTTTGTTTCTTGTTGATAATCAATAAATATAAATATTGTTATATATTTGAGTAACATAAATGTAGAATTTTGAAAAAATCAAACTATTAAAAACGATAAAAATTTAACATGTTTCATATTTGAGTAAGGTTGAAATAAATGGTTATTGAACACGCTTCATATGTATATGGAGGGAATGTGTATCGTTTCCCATTAGCAACTCAGTAGAGATAATTATATCAATTTACGCAGCTGCAACTCTATGAATCCATATTTTGCCTATAGTTTTTGATTGAAGATCTCATGTAATAATACACTTTTGTAAACATTGTATTAAAAATAAATGCTTATACTCTATGTAAATTATTAACGTAAACTTAAATTATAAGTCGGGAACAGTTTATTTCTACATATTTATATAAATTTAATCCGACGTCACTAAATGTTACACAAGTGGGAAGAAAAAAAATTGACGTCGTTATTACAAACTGGGACCATTATTCAATCACTGGACCCCACTCACCGCTGCAATTCAATAATGTTTCCCCGGTATATGCGGCCCTAGAACTGTTTAATATTTAAGGACAGATCTCTTTTCTCTTTAAAAATATTTTTAATGTTGGCTAGTCAGGTGGTACTTAGTTATCAGCATATTTAGAGCAATGGATAATCAAATTTTCA
The DNA here is from genome assembly GCA_018246295.1 of Papilio alexanor hazarajatica. NCBI lineage: Eukaryota > Metazoa > Arthropoda > Insecta > Lepidoptera > Papilionidae > Papilio > Papilio alexanor. The sequence continues at coordinate 10,104 of DWLR01001343.1, forward strand.
TCCTACAAGAACATCTCGAAATCATGGATCAATTCTGGTTCCACATATTAATAGGGACCATTACATCTTTTAAGCCAACCAAACCAAGCTTTATGACAACTTACTGAATAATTGCGGCGTAGAGTGACTAGGTATTGTGACACAGTATTGCGTTCATACTTATTTAGCCAGTTCTATTCTTAACGTTTTGAGACTGCTATGTTTGCCCTTGCCCTTTTCTCACCTACGTAGTCAGCTCTGGACTCCACTATATGTAAAGTATTGAGACTGCTATAATATGAGTATTTCTTATAATAATTAAAAACAATATTTTAACAATAACAAAACGCGCATTAGAAATGCAACGCCGTATCGTCAATAATAAAATGATAATTTTGTCCTGATCTTTTCGTACAAGCTTGGTCGCAGTTGGTATCAATTACCGATAATGACAGATGGTAATGCATCACACCCGTGAGCCGGTCTCAGGTCCTTCAGTTGGAGTTGGTAGTTACACTGCAGCTGTCGTTTGCCAGCCATGAGCGCGATCACTCTTGAGTTTCTACAAGACCTCCTTAAAGAAGATCATCCTGATGTAGTCCTTCAAGAATTCGAGGTACGAGAGTTTAAGGCACCATTATTATAAAACAAATATATATGTGGAGTAGGCAAGATTGAATTGGTACGGCAGGTTTTCTCCAGTAGGATGTGACGTGCTGTCATAGGAAACTGATGTGAGCGGGTACAGATTAACATTATAATATCATCAAGAAAATTACGTCACCGGAAGCACCACCCACTTCATACCCCAAGAGAAATGGAAGAGATATCTCTTCTATTTCTTTAAACACCTTTATACTTTACATACAGTATGGTAGCGCTTCTGTAGTTTTTCTGTCGCGGGTATTTACAAGTAACTGTAGTTAAATTAAGTGAACAATTTGAAACTTTTCCGCCTTATACGATAGAATTATCTTTGCATTTGTTGATTTCGCTTATTCCAGGGTGCGCCAGGTACAAAAAGAGGTGACAACTATACCTCCATGGTGTATCGAATTTCGCTAAAAGGAATTAAAAAGAAGGAAGATGAATACGAAACATGGGAAGGTTCAATAATATACAAATGCTTACCTGAAAGTGTTCTTAGGAGAGAGGCATTCAAAAGTGATGAGCTTTTTTGCAACGAAGTCGCATTTTATAATAAAATCTGGCCTACGTTAACCAAATTTCAGTCGCAGTGGGAAAACGTCACCCATCCATTCAAATCTATACCAAAATGCTATCTCGCTCAGAATGATTTGATAGTCTTAAGGGACTTAAAGCAACTCGGGTTTGTGATGCCAGATCGGAGGCAAGGCTTGACCATCGAGCAATGCTACTTCGTTCTCAAACATTTATCACATTTCCATGCCTTATCAATGGCGATGAAATGCCATAATCCTGAAGGTTTCTACGAATTATTAAACATTCAAGACGGCATCTCGGAAGGTAAGCCAGTAAATTTGTCATTGTCATAACATATGTAGGTACTGTACATTGCATTGATTTAAGACCATTGATCATAGACCGTAGATTATAGTATGGATCAAGATGCATGGTATAAGTTCGACCACCTAACGTGATTAACGAAACGTTTTTTTTTTAGGAAATATTAAGCTTCTCTCATTCTTTCATTTAAGCTTTCGAAGTTTAACTTTTAAAGTTTCCTCGTTTCCTTAAGGTTTTTACCTCTGCAAACATTTTCAATAATTAGTTATTATTAATTTCTTGCTAATTCAGCATTCGTTTTCCAGTATTCTTCGTACCGGAAAACGTGGACTATTACAGAAGTTACTATACAGAGGCGATTCAGAACGCAATAGCGATGGTGGAAGAGGAACTCCGGGATTCCGAAGATAAGGAACTGTACTTGGAGAAGTTTCGTCAGTTCGGCAGCGAGGACACATTCTTTCAGACCATGATGGAACTGGCGACGCCACGGGAACCACTCGCGGTCATCTGTCATGGCGACTGCTGGACCAATAATTTACTGTTTCGCTTTGTCAACGGCGATATTGCTGAGGTATTTTTTCTTAAAATGGAAGTCGGCAAATGTGCTTACCAGATTTTAAGTGAACAGAATCCGTCTCTATTCATCGGCATCCGCAACAATCAGAATATTTACGAATTATGTATTCAAAAATATAATTTGGGTTATAGTTTAATTCAGAACGAATTAGGATTTGCAGATTCGCTTTTAAAAAATTCAGGAAAGAATTCTGATAATTTTCGGGATTCGCCATTAGGTGTGACATTGATAGGAAATAAGATAAGTCGAACGAGGCTTGTGGCACCTCACCTCAAAAGAAAACCAAACGTGAGTTTTCTGTAAGTTTAACCTTACAGAAAAGTTCGGTATTTGCTGGAAGTATTTTGATACTTCCACACTAGAGTCGACCCAGCTATAGAACAGCTGCTCTACCACTGTTAATTACACATTTTATATCATCTAATTTAAAACTGATATATTCCAGATGTACATAGTGGACTTCCAGCTGGCGCGCTATGCGTCGCCTGCGCTGGACCTGGTGTACGTGATGTACCTGTGCCTGGACCGCGAGCAGCGCGCCGCGCACCTGGCCTCACTGCTCGAATACTACGTGGACGAGCTGCACGCCAGGTTGCTGGAGATGAGCGAGGAGGACTCCGCCTTCCACAGCACTCTCAACAGGGATGCACTATTCGAAATGTTAGTATAGATTTGTTACAGCGCCACCTGTCCTCCGTTAGAGGAACTAATAACGTTCTTCAGAAAATTATAATTTAAAAAATATGGGGTATTTTATGAGTAGACAAATTAGAAACTTCAAAACTAATTTTGAGATTGGTGAGAAGGAGTTAACTTTCCACCATGACGATATAGATGCTCTTTTCGAAATATTAGCAGCCATTTGTACCGGTGTTATATTTGTAGGGTATCTGTCGTCCGTTTGAAGAATTAATAAACGCTTGATTGCACTAACAGATAGAAAATTGCTTTCGATTTAATTTATTCATTTTATTTATTTATTTATTGAACGTTTACAAATTTGGGTAGAGTTAAAACAAGTAACATAGCATCGATAAACCACTAAGGTTTGTTCTTAACGCTATTTTAATTACATCGATACGTCGTATTTATCCTATTCCTAGATTGACAAATCAACGAAACCAAAATTATATGCTTATCTTGTATGTAGAATAATCTTGTCAGTAAATTAAGAACCTTGAGAAATACGAGGAGAACAAAACCATCAAGATAATTCTCAACAAAGATATTCTGTTCAAAATATTAGAAATGAAATAGGCAAGAACCATCTCTTATTTGATAGTGTGTTACAGCCGGCAACAGATGGCATGCTTGTAGGAAAAAAATTAAACCAATTTTGAAATGATCGAGGTGGACTCTATCCTCCACACCACCCAAATTAAGGTGGCTTTATTCAAATGTCGAAAGAAATTTATAAAAGTACCATCTGTCATTGGTAGTATGAACATATTTGTAAAAAATTCGACGTAACAATGTGTATCCCACTAGATGGCACTTTTCCTGTAACCGATGCTTTTAAAACAGAAAACTTTTTAGGTTGCAGGAAGAGTTCAGAGATAGCAGTCGTTTCGGTCTGGGCATCGCTCTAGACATGTATCCCATAATGACCTGCGACAGCGACGAAGCGCCGAACCTTTATCAAACTAAAGTAAGTCAATCCATTTGGTCAGAACTTGTTTTATAAAAGGCTGAATTTAAGGTGCAAATGTGCGACTTTGAGGTGAAAACTATTTAATTTCTCAGGAGAGTGAGGTGAGCTCATCACACGAGTGTGTCAAGCCGGTGTGGACATCCAACGCGGCGTGCAGAAGGAAGATGACTGACCTTGTGCAGGAACTGGTCGACGGAGGGCTGCTCTGAGCCAATACGTTACCGTTGATACATTATTTATTTATTGTGATTATGGAGTATTAAAGAATAAGTTATTGATGACTTTTTTAATTTTGTGACATTTAAATTTTTTTGGGCACAGTAATGAAAAATCATTAAAAAAGAGTATCACGATAGGTGACAAAATAAAATATTTAATTAAGTCGGGGTCCGTCCTCTCATACATATTTCTTATTTTACGACCTATGACATAAATAAATATACACTCACGTTTGGCGGGAGGCAGAGATTATGGATTTATATTTAGCGCGATCATGTCACACTTCGCTATATTATGCATCCTAATTGTTCATTCGGTAATTATTACTTTCTATAATTTTTATAATTTATGCTACAGATCAACTTGAAGGTTGCCTTTCTAAAAGTTTACCAAATGTTATAGTTTTTATCATTTTAAATTTTATGGATAAAGTGTCGAAAATGCTAGGTTTATAAAATACTGGCTATTTTTCCCTCCTTTACCTTGAGAAGCTTTCACTCTATTTCTTTTAAGATGTTATAACTTCGGTAAAGATCAGACATTGAGGTGAAAGGAAGGGAAAACTTATAAAATGGTAAGATTGATTAAAATTACAGTTTTGTGTAGTATAAAAATGTATTGTATTTTGTTTAGTAAATAAACACATACAATAATAGTGTTAAAACTTACATTTATATGCATTTACATTAACATGCGATCTAGATATACTTTGTGACGAGACGAAATTCGATTATGAGTTATAAAAATAATTTACAGATAATGACTGCTACAGCTACTTATATGTCAGATCATTTTAATCATAGCACACCTATTGTTGCACATCTATTGTAAAATACATTTTGTGAATTTTATATTTTGTATATGATATAAAGAACATAGAAATATAGTAAGGAACATATTCAAATATATTTTGTTTGGAATATACATTTTAAATATGCTTTCAACAAATTACGGATTAAAAGAAAATGGATATACCAATGGTTTTGGTCCTACATACTCAATATGTTTAAATAAATGTTAAAATAGCAAATTTAATCCTAGATATGTGGGGACAATTATTTATCGTTAGACAATAAACAAAAATACAAATTTACCCGTACATAAATCGTGGTACAATAATTTAAATAAACGTGTAAAGCTTATTTTTTTAAATCAGTGATTCAGTTCTTACAAAAATAAATAGCGTACGGGCCCAATCGTCGGCAGGGTGTCATTTTTTTATTTAATAAAATATTTCAATCTATAACAGATCTATTCATTTCTAATATTAAAGTAAATCAGTCATTGAAAACTTCAGATTATTAGATTGAGATTCTAGCACCTTCATCTGAAGATTCCAATAATTTTTTTTATTTATTTAACGGTTAATATTTTTTCTTTAATACTTATATCTCGGACTTCATTCCTTCTAAAGCTAACCAGAATATCCTCGAGGATCATTTAATTGCCCCTGTACAAAGTTCAATTTGTTTCACTTAACACTGGCCTTGACACTGGGTTGTGACGTCACTCCGGGTGTGCCTCTTCCCTTCGAAGCCTGAGTGGGTCTCATGAAGCCTGAGGTTCTGGGCACGGTTTTGACAGGAGGCCTGGCGGCGCCAACCGAGCTGCCGCTCGACGAGGACCTGGAGGCTGGCATGCGCGGCGCTGGCTTCGGAACAGGCTTTGGCGCGGGCCTCACGGGAGCGGGAGGTGCCCTCTTCACAGTTGCGACTGATGCCGAACTGTTTAGAGAACTTCTCGAACTGCGCAGAGACGCCCTTGAAGTCGATCTCTCCACTCTCAAAGAGCTAGCCCGTTTCGCGAAGCTTCGTTTCGGGTCTACCGGCGTCCTCGGCGGCGGTTTGGTCTCTTTGGTGGGAACTTTTTTTGGAACCCCGATAGTCTTTTCGACCTTCGGTATAGGAGATTCACAGTCTATGTTGCATCCTGACGAGGCGCCCTGGGATGCACTCTCCGAGTTCAGGCTTTGTGTTTCTTCGAAACCTTCATCATTCAGTTCGTGCTCGCTTTTGACTTTTGGGATCCGTGGCGACGTGGTTCTTTCCGTGGGTGTAGGTGTTCGCGCTTTTTCAAGCTTAGCGCTCATGGATTTTCTGTACCCACTCCTCGACCACACTCCGGTCGGTGTCTCTGTAGGTGACTTCAGTTCCCTAATCGCTTTTTGGACGTCCTCTTGGTTGATCGATGTCTGCCTTCTCATCCGTGAGTATGGGAGGGATTTAGTTTCTTTGGTCAGTGTTTTATCGGTGCTTTGGCTTTTCAATCTGTCCTGCCAACGTTTCAGTCTGTTTTCTTTGTCATCCTTAACGGCCTCTTCGATCGGCTTCGATACTTCTTTTGAGGAATCGACCGCGTAAGACGCTTGAACTTCTAACATTGACGGTCTGATTATTTGTGTTTCCGCAACTAATTCCTTCGGGGTTTCGACGATTTTCTTATCCTCATCGGGTGAGCTAACTTCTGGGCTTCTCTTGAACCGCCGTGTTCGTCGCGCCGCTGAAAATCTGTCAAATTGTCCATCTCCCAAAATCTCCTGGCACAAATCTCTCATTTCGGCGGAAGCTTTTTCGCTCATGTTGGGTTTAGTAGGTGTCATCGGTTGGAATTTTCGACAAGGTTCCTTTTCCGGGGCCGGATTGAAGAATTTTCTTTGCGCTGGTGGCGTTTCGATGTTGTCCGAGTCGATCTCAACTCGATCGCTTCGGTCCGGCCTCGTCTCCTTTTCACTCGTTACTTTAATGTCGGGTAATTTCCTTCGTTCTTCTTCTGTAATTGCCACAAGGGCTTGGGCTTCTATTTGTGGACGAGATTTTTGACGTCTTAGCCTTCTTATCTCTTCGTTCTCTTCTGTTTTCCTCCATGGTACTCTAACATCCTTTTTAGATGGTTGTACATCTAAAAAGAAAAATATAATTATGAGAAATTGTTAAAGTTAAGCGAATTGCAAGAGTATGCAGCGTCATAAAGAGATAGCGATCTCTTTCCTTGGTTCTGGCTTGAATTAGAAACTGGAAAAGAGACAAAGGTTACCTTCGACGGCCTCGAGCGCGCGTACGACGTCGGAATCTGGCAGCACGGCGGGCCGCCAGTCGCGCGCCTCGCCGCCGCCCTCCGCCACCGCCTCCAGCGTCGTGCTGCGCTCGCTCTCTGTATAAAACAATCATATCCTTGAATTCTGAAACTTTAATTCTAGAAATTGCGGCCGGAAGAGAAAGCAGCAGCAATTATTGTTCGACAAATGGTTTAACCGCCACTTCGGCTGATGCGTGAGGTGCTGCTGGCCCCATATCTTTTCCATCGTTTTCACCTTTGGGTACTTTGGGGCCTATTTAAAAAAAAGATCGTTGTAACGGTTAAATAAAATACATTAATGACGTTGATACCGGAGTCGTTTTCCAAGGAGCGCCTGTTGACGTGGTTGCTGGCGTGGGAGTTGACGTGCGTGTTGGAGTGGAGACGTCGAGCGCGCTCCCGCAGCTCGGCGTCGCGCCTCTCTTCCTGGCTATTGGCGCGCAGCCACGATTCTATTTTTTGCCTCCACTCTCTGCAATACATTATTCAAGTTCAAGCCATTTTACATCAACATAAATTATTTGTGATTAACGTGACCAGATGGGTCGATGGACTCTCATTAGACTCTCATTAGTAAAAGGACCTCGACACAAAATGCTAATTCTATTTGGAACTTTATTTTATTATGTTTACTTGAAAATTGCTTCATCATAACCTTATTTAAAATAAAAGTACGACTCTTACTTTGGTTTGGCGCCAACCGTGGTGCCGGCCGTGGTAGCGGCGATGGGGTGTGCAGGGTGTGCGAAGTGTGCAGGGAGCGCGGGGTCTGGTGTGGGGGGCGCGGGCGAGGCGGGGGAGGGTGCACGCTCCCGCTCCCTGTCCGGGATGTCAAGACGGGCGCGCGGAGTGCTGCGGCGCGACCATGACCGATCTGTAACATACAAGTTAACCGTTTACTATAGCTATAAGTAGAGGTTAATTTAATTAACCTTTTATATTATATTATTATGATAATGGCGCTTGTTTTTTTATTCCTGCTTTTCCGCACCTGGAGGGGCCGGCACGGCACGTCAAGTTCAGACTCTTTTATTTCTCATCCTCTACTATCTACAGTCTATTATCTTCATCCTTCTCTCCTCTATTCTGTCTGTTCCTCGTTTACTTTCGTAGCGCTGGTTACCGTTGCAGATTTAATCTTTAAGTCAACTATAAATACGCAGCATTGGTGGTAGAGGTCTAATTACCGAGGCTACCCCAGGCGCTACGCTCGCGCAGCTCGGCGGCGGCGGGCGAGGCCTGGCGCAGGAACTCCATGAGGCCGTCCTCGTCGCCGGCAGGGCTGGCGCGGCTACGACGGCGCAGGCTACCCGTCGGCGTCACATCTGTAACCGACGGATCTATTCGTTGACTAGATGTTTTTTTTGGGCGGCTTTCTGCCGCCCTGCTGCTCCCCTGGTACGGAGGCCAAAGACGTTATATTATTTATTTACATACATTATTTTCTTATTCTAATTCAATATTACAATATTCCTACCACTACATAACTAGTCCTAGTGCAATAGAGCGTACAAATACATTTAAAAAGACTTAAAAGAAACTAAAAAACAACTAACTAATATATTTACTACATTTACCGATAGTATCCGGATCTAAGACTTGTTT
>DWLR01001344.1:0-18693 GCA_018246295.1 Papilio alexanor hazarajatica
TAGCAGCGAAGCGAGCCGCTTGCACGGCACGCTACTCGCACACAGAGAGTCTCTCTCACGCCTCGGGCGACAACGGTTGCACTCCGCAACTCATCCCACGGTCTCAGTACCACGTGCTACAATCTCCTCGCGTCGCCACAGCCACGCCTTTCTCGGCATCGACAAGTGGATAAATAAAGGTAGTGACCGAACCAAGTTGCGTTTTCCTTGTAGACCTGCTCCGATAGCCTCAACTACGAGTAGTCGTCGCCCTTACTGTATGGAACGTAATGATGGCTTAGCACTCCATGCCAACGCCACCAAAGTAGTATGATTTTGTTTAGTATTATACAATTTTTTTAAAATGAGACATCTATGCAGCAGTATTTTTTATGTAAATTAGACGCGTTTTGTATTCTTATTTAATATGGCAACATTTCGTGTGACATTAAAATTGTCAAAATACTTATAGTATTTTCTACCAATAGCGTATTTTTTATAGAGATGAGATATACTAGGTAAATCGCGTACTTAGTATTTCGAGTAAGAGTATTTGTAAATACGCGTTCCAAATACTAGTTCTTAGAAGTATCAATTTAATTTTCGGAGGACGAGCAAAAAAGAGATAGATATAGATATAGCTAGATATATCAATTATGTAATGTTTATAATCATTTAAAAAATTATCTACACTCAATTTTCAATTATTTTAGACGACCACGATATTTTTTTTATTATTGTACATATAATTTGAAAACGCATGTACCATGTATATTATAAATCTTTGCAAACAATATAATATCAGTCGCAGTCAAACGAAATGCAAAACCTGTATTAAATTCAAAACCTTGATACACACAATAATACGAAACATTGTCTTATCTTTTAACGTTTACGGTTGATTTTAAGTCGAGCATCTACGCACTCACCATGCGGTTGTTGAATCATACTCTCGCTTATTATTATTAAACGTCAAAATACATATTTTTTTAAATGGCCGATCGTAGTTCTTTAGCTGATTTTTGTTCGGTGCTGGCATCCATATGCACATAAAAATGTTAGTCTCACTCACAAACAAATTGACAATTCTCTGACATTGTCAATTGTCTGAAATTGTCACAACTTATTGTCTGACAAATAAAGTCTGTTTTCGATTCACATAATTGTCCGTCGAAAGCGTAAAATAACAAATTCTACAAAACCTCAAATAAAAAAACATTTTTTTTTATTGGACGATCTTAATTTCTAACCGTAATAAAATAAGGAAAAACGTATGTTTTACAAATTAATACATTAATACAAATCTTACAAAAGCAAAAACAAATACATTTTTTTAATGGACGATTAAATTTAAATTTCTAACCGTAACATAGAAATAAAGTCAGTTTTCGATTCGCACACTTTTCGTAAAACTACTCTTATCGCAGTCAACGAGTCTTCGAATGTGACAACGCAACGCATATTACTCCTTCTTAGAGTATTAAATACTTATAAGTCCGAAATACTTTAAGAGTACAAAATACGTATAACGTATGAAATACTTCTAAAGTATTTTATACTTCTAAATACTCGATACTCGTTCGTTTGGTGAGTGTTACCTCTTACGCATACAACGGATCTTTTGCAATGAAATTCCAATATTACATTTTTCTACCATAAAATACTCTTATGTGTTAGTAATAACACAGTTAGTAACCGTGAAATATTTTATATATTTGTATTTACTTACAAACTGCAAAACACCTCAATGATACCAATTACTTCTACAATACAAAATATTTTCAGAAGAGAAAATATTTCACGCTTATGAAATAATTATGAAAAATTAAATACTATATATATTATAAATATTTAGAAATACTCGATACTCGTTCCTTTGGTCCCATGATACTCCATACTTAGAAGTATTGAGTGAAACCTAGTATCAAAACTTGTTCCAGTATATACGTCCCACCTCTAATTTTTTAGTCTTTTATTAACAACTCAGCGACGTCAACGTCAAAGTGGGCTATCAATCCAATCGTTTCTTCATACTCGTTTACTCATCGTCTCAATTCAGTGGTTTATTACAATACATACCTGATGAACAACGTCCCTGGACAATGTTTATATTGATAAGTTTTTATTTCGCTTACGTTAATGTTTAAATTGGATATTGAAATTGTGTTGTGGTCGTCGTCGTAAAGCTACAGTTAAAATGACGCGATCCTTTTACACTATTTTTCTTTTCTTTACCATATTTATTAAGGATACTTTACTGCGATCGATTGACGAAGAACCTTTCTTAAAAACTCCACAATATACCAACTACGATGATCTAGTTAAACTATTCGACGAGTTAGAAACAAGTTATCCGGAATTAGCGAAAGTGTACTCGATCGGGAAGTCGGTTGAAGGACGGCGATTGTTAGTGCTACAGATTAGCGAAGGTGTGAAAAGTTCGCACCCTGAACGGCCGGCTTTCAAGTATGTCGCAAATATGCATGGCGACGAATCCGTTGGACGGCAGCTAATGGTCTATTTGGCGCAGTACCTTCTGGTCAATTATGATAAAGATGACAGAGTAACGCGACTGGTGAACACTACGGATATTCATTTGATGCCTTCGTTGAACCCTGATGGATTTGAACACAGTAAGGTGAGTGCGAACAGAGTAAGTTTACACCAATTTAACTGCTTTTATTTGTTAAGGTAGTTTTAAAATATTTATATTTTAGTTACAATTAATGATTTTAACCGATTAGTAGGAGTCATTCTGTTTCCAGAGTGTCCCAATAATTCCAATTAGAAAAAAAAATAGGTAAAGGCCATGGAGTTCTACTAATTTTTGTTGATAAATTTTCATTCAATCAAAACATTGCGTTGCTATATTTATCCAAGTCACAAATGATTATGGTTAGTTGATGTTCATTAGCTTAAAGGTAGTAGTTACTGTAACGTACAAGTTTAAGTTTACTTTAGATTATTTTTCTTTCTCTCCAAACAGTCTTAACCAGAAATAAATCATGAACAAGTTTATTTGGTGCTAATTTTTTGCTACTAAAACTTCTTCATAGGATTTGTTATAATTAGAAAGAATAGAATTAATGCCAGTGTCAGGTTGGCAATCAAATAGAAATTTAATTATAAATATAGATAAATTGTAAATTAATAAATATATCACATTAATTCATTTCATATTAAATAGCGTACACGACATATACTATACTATATATACTGGTATAACCTTAAATAAAAGTAGATTTGTAAGATGTATTGTATTGTATTTACAATACAAAAAAATAATAATTTAAGGTTTAAAGATTAAATTTTCCTGAATGTTAATTACTTTGTTATTCCATTAATTGCTTTATTGATATGTATAGAAATTGCAATGCTATCTCATAAAGCACTATTACTACATACTAGTTTATGCAATAAAATGTTGGCAAAGGCATAGGTCATAGTAATGATAACAGTATGCATAGGTTGCTATGATAATAGGTTGATTCCCTGTTTACTGTATTCAATAAGTAATTTAATTTAAACTGGTATGATTAAAATTATTATGCTTTCAAAGGGATGTTTTTTTTTGTCTAAATATTACATAAATTTTGTCTATACAGTAAAAACAAGATACTGTATCTTGTGAAAGCTTGTTTGCATTAGTTGTATCCTCTAAATATTCCATAATAATAGAAACCACATATGGTAATTTCTATAGTATTGTAGGGTTGTGTTCCAATGCCCAAATCGAATAAAATCAATTTAATCAAATGTTTCCTAACAAAAAAAATATATGTTTCTACTAATCAGTTCTGTCAGACTAAAGCAAAAGTTTAGGGAACTTAGTGGTTTTTATTGTTTTGCAGCTTCTAAAAGATTTTTCACTTTTGATTGATACTTAACTGTTTCATATTAACAATTTACCACTACTAATACTCAAATATATAAGTTTTTGAATGTGATTTTTGGTAGGTACTATATGTTTTTTTGTGAATGTCTATTTTAGTGTCGGATAGTCTTATTGAAAATTGTGTTTCAAAATTTTCCATGAAAACAGCACACAGTTTGTCTCTTTGAGTATGTCATATCTACTATTGAAACGTGATAACTTATTGTAAGGTTTAAAAAAAAAATAGTAATGATCATAATTTTCTTTCTAAGGAAAATCTAATAAAAATATATCATACAATAATTTAATAAAACTACAGTAAATTTGTACATTCCTTTTGTAATATTATGATTTTGCTCACATATCTAGGAAGGGGAGTGTGAATCGTTACAAGAGGGTGATGGCCGCAACAATGCTAAAGGTGTGGATCTGAACCGAGACTTCCCTGATCAGTTCGACCGCAACAGGTCCAATGATGACGCCTACCTGTTTGGAGGCAGGCAGCCCGAGACCGCGGCGCTAATACGCTGGGTGCTCAGCAAGCAATTTGTGCTATCTGGCAACTTGCATGGTGGGGCTATAGTTGCTAGCTACCCTTATGATGATTCAAGGTAACCTGACAATATTATGTTTAAAATTGAGAAAGGTAGGCTTCATTTGTTTTAGCCTAGTGAAATGTTGGTCGTGAGGTGAGTGAGTGAGTCGGTGAGTTCGTGAGGTTAGTGAGTGAGTGAGGTCAGTGAGTTAGTAAGCCAGAGAGACAGTGAGGTCGTGATGTCAATGAGGTCAGTGAGGTCGTGTGGTCAGTGAGGTCGTAAGGACAGTGAGTAGGTCAGTGAGGTCGTGAATAAGATAGTGAGTCAGTGACGTCGTGATTTCAGTGAGTGAGTCAGTGAGGTCGTGAGGTCAGTGAGTGAGTGATTCCGTAAGGTCAGTAAGGTCGTGAGGCCAGTGATTGAGTGAGGTCAGTGAGTCATTAAAGTCGTGAAGTCAGTGAATGAGTGAGTCAGTGAAGCAGTGAGTGAGGTCGTGAGGTCAGTGAGTCAGTGAGTGAGAAATTGAGTCATTGGGTGTGTGAGTGAGTGAGGGAGTGTCATTGAGTCAGTCAGTGAGTGAGAAAGTGAGTGAGTCAGTAAGACATTGAGTGGGTCACTCAGTGAGTGAGTGAGTTTGTGTTTGTGTGTGTCTGTCCGTCTGTCTGTCTGTCCGCCCGTCTGTCCGTCCGTCTTTCCTTCCTTCCTTCCGTCCGTCCGTCCGTCTTTGAGTGCGCGTGCTTTAGAAACTAAAAAAAAAATTGTTACATATATATTGGGTAATTTAAAATATAAATTTGTTAATATTTGCTTTTAGTTATTAAATTTATTACCTGTAGTTAATAAAAACAATATGTGATAAAAATTTTACACAAATACTTTTGATAGATGTAATAGAGCTTTTCATGTAACAAGACATTAGATGTATCATATAATCTGGCCTCAATGACGTCATCGGAAATCTATGTTATTGTACATGAGTAGTTCGAAGTGAAAAAGAAAGTTCGAATTGAAAAAAAAATGTGTCAAAATATAACTGTTCCAAGAATATGTTACGTGACTATTCTCGTTTCGTAGTTTTATTCTATTATCTGTACCGATATTAAGATAGTAAAAGATATACTCAAGTATATGAATCACACTAGGTACAGTTCGAGACACGAAAGTAGAGCTTGCGTGCATGTGCTATAGCCCCTTGTCACTGCACGCAAGTGCAGTTGAACATAATATTGACAATAGGAAAAGAGCGTACACATTTCTAAAAGACCGACAACGCATCCGCAGTTCCTCTGGTGTTGCGGATGTTCGTGGGGCAGCGGTGATCGCTCATTTGGGCGACTCGTTGCTCGTTTGTCCCCTTATTCTTTAAAAAATAAAATCAAATAATAATCTATACTAACAGGTTTTGATGCGAATTGGTACATAGATACAAAGATAGACGAAATCAAAAAAAATACTAAGTTATCAATATTAAGTATTTATTCTACTCAAATGTAGTCATGGGAATCAGTTAGTCATAATACAGTCATACTGTTCATTCTCAAAAACCGCCATGTTCTACTTAGATGTCATTTACTATACTTATTTTTATATTTTATAGTAATAACAATGTACTTTGTATTGTTTTTACTGTGAGGAATGTTTGTTCATATAAACTTATTCGTCTTACTTTTACTCGATGATGTGCCGTCAGCTCAATATCTTGTGCACTTTCATATCAGTATCGCTTTCATATACGTCAGGTTCAAGACAGGTGGCGGCATTGTGTTTTATCGAATACAATACAAATTAGTTCATTGTTTTCCTGAGATATTTTACCCGAACCGATTACGTTTTGGCATATTGTCAAAATAAATAATAAAAAAATATTTTGATAAAGTTTAACAATATGATTATTGATTACTTTATTTGCTTCTTAATATGGAGATCCTATATTATTGACTTTGAAACGGGAGTGCGCAAATTCGCAGTTGCTGTAGTTTTTATTTAGCGTTTGTAAGCCATCCAGAGGTGTATTTAATAAGAAAATTAAATTAATTAAAATTTATTAAAAACTGGAAAGTTTAAAATTTAAGACGCCGTTTTCGGTTGATAATAGTTGGAAATGTAGATTAGCATATTGTTTTTCTTTAAACTAGATTTTTTATAAGTGCAGGATAGATCCTATTTTGGATTGCTGCTACGCTTGGTTCAGATTGGCATGGTTTGCCCAAACTTTTATGTCAATAGAAAAAGTTATACTACTTATCATCTCCTATAAATCGTAACTTAAATGTAAGCAACGAAAAAGAGATATAATGAAGTTGTTTTGTTTTTGGTCAAAACTAAAAAAAAATCTGTTAAGAAACTGACCTTAAGAGGATTCTCAGAGTTATCATTGTCTGTTTTTTATATCCTTTTTGTTTGCAATGAAAGAAAAAATAATTAAAATAGCAGGTTCATCCCTTGCAACATCTAAGACGTGCGAATGTTTAACTTTTAATTTTATGTTCAACTTCAACTGCAAGTTTTAATTTAGGTACCACTACCAAAGCCAAACCAATCATCGTAAATATTACTATAATATTTATTTATTTAAGAAATAAAATTTACTAAAATTTCCCTTTCTATTATGCAAGTACGAATATAACGAAGGGAAAATGTGGATTGATATAATAAAAACTTTACTAATGTTGATATTTTTCAAAAACAAATCGTAGATGTTTCTTTGTAATCTTTTTATTCTATGCATTTCTGTTCTGTTGTTCAAACTAGTTGTTTGTATTTCAATTTTTCTTTTTTTTCATATTTGACTAGTAAATATAATAAATAGCAAAAAATTCCGGAGCTTGAAGTCTATATGTAACAATATATATCTTAATATTGACGTGTTTCCTAAGTAAATATATTTAAAAAAAGTTGAGTTTGAACCCTACTCAACTAGGGATAGCCAACGAATCGGTATTTAATTTATAACTATCCGACTGACGACTGACCCAGAAGGCGAGTAGAGTTCCGGTGTTCTTATTTCCTGTAACCTGTAGACTAAACCAATAGCCTAATGGTTTAGGGTACGGACTACCGATCATGAGGTCGCGGGTTCGAATCCCTCCATTCGACTATTGTTGCTTATATTTGCTTATATTTGGTGGTATATTTAGTGGTAAAAAAAACTTGAACAATTTTGAAGAGTGATGTGTATTCTTCGCCGGGGATTATTATTGACTAGGTGATACTTATGATGGTGTGGTGAATGATTATAATCATACAAATAGACGGGTTTTTCGGTTCTTACTATTATTATAATTATACTCGTAAAATCTCCAGTACTGGCAAAGAATGCTGTGAAGAGAGCCAGTCACCTGACGACGCGTTGTTCAAACACCTCGCCGCGGTGTACGCGTCCCGACACGCCGACATGAAGAGAGGCGACGCGTGCAAGCCGGAGTCGTTCAAAGATGGTGTCACTAACGGCGCATTCTGGTACTCTGTGCAAGGTTAGTTCAGTCTTTAAATAATTTTGTAATAACATCAGACGTATGACGTTTCTGAGAGAACAATGTTGAGGGAAAATTGACTGACCGGTTGGCGCAGTGGTAAGATACTTGCTTCTTACCCCGCAGATCGTGGGTTCGATTCCCACCCAGGACAAACATTTTGGGTGCATGAACATGTCTGTTTGTCCTGTTTCTGGGTGTAATTATCTATATATGTATGTAGTTACAAAAGAAAAGTATTATTATATGTAGTATATCAATTATCTGGTTTCCATAGCACAAGCTCTGCTTAGTTTGGGATCAGATGGCCGTGTGTGAATAATGTCCTTGAAAAAAAAAAATGTGTTACTGCTTTCTTGAGACATACTCGTAATCAGGGTTAATGCAGACCAAGATCTTTCGGCGGCTTTTTTTCGTCCTTCCGAAAATATCTTTATATTAATTATTCAAATGGAATACACTAACTGTATATTGCCAGGTGGCATGCAAGACTTCAACTACGTCCACTCGAACTGCTTCGAGGTGACGTTCGAGTTGTCATGCTGTAAATACCCCCGCGCCAGCCAGCTGCCTCGCTTCTGGGAGATGAACCGCGACCCACTGCTGGCCTTCATCGAGCAGACGCATATAGGAGTTACTGGTTTTGTACTGGATGAAGAGGGCGCGCCCGTGAAGGTAAGCCAATGCATATACTTAAGCGTGTCGCATTGCTTAAGTTGGTATTTTATTTGGCTTTGTCAAAGGATGGTACATACTAAGCTAATAACAGCTTTTCCGTCTGACAGTAGGTTGAAGTTTTTCGTGGGTATGTATGTTTGTATGTCCACCACCACCACCTCAGCCTATGATCGTCCACTGCTGGACATAGGCCTCCATTGGTCGCATCATTGGCGGGAAAAAGAGCCATAATCGGCACGCTTGGCAGGCGGGTTGGCGATCTCAGTATGTTCCACTGTACTAAGAAAAGGACGCTCCTGCCCGTCCTCCCATGGTGTTTACATGCAGACACAAGACAAACATGTATGTTAATGCACATAAATCTTTGTCCCGGGTGGGAATCGAACCTACGACCTGCGGCGTGAAAGGCAAGTATCTTACCACTGCGCCAACCGGTCAGTCATTTTTGTATGTCCATAGTCACCTAATGTCGACTAAATGACTTAGAAGAGTTTCCAGAGACACCGATTTTGAAGACTGTTATTAGATTGCTATTCTTCCTTATTATTCTTCCCCAGAGTATCCTAGGGGTGCAGTAGGGCCACTGTATTGGTTTCTTTAATTAACTGTTGCTTGTTTCTTTAATGGGAATGCAACTGAAGTACAACCGCAGGCCCGATTTCACCGGGGATGTATACTTTTTGTTTGTTTGGATAAAGTGCCACAGGCTCATCCCCATCGTATTTCTTCCGTCTCATCTTTTCCTTATTTACTTCATCCTCTTTTCCTGACAGCAATTCGGCAACGCACCCTCTGCATGTATAAAAGCATCTAAGGATCCCTTAGCTCTGCCCATTGCCTCTTTAAACCGTACAAAAAAATCAACGAAATGTAATAATATTTATTTTGATTTATTTTCAGAATGCGCAAATAATCGTGGAAGGCATCAAACATTCCCTGCGGACGACGGAACACGGCGCGTACTGGCGGCTGCTACTACCGGGAGATTATAATATCACGACTATAGCCTCCGGGTAAGTTACTACTTACGAAGTTAAAAGTAGCAATTATAATGTTGAAAGTTTCAACAGGTAACTTTGAATGTTCTCTTAAGCGACAGAAAAAACAATTATTATGTTATGTGTACACAAATCTTACCAACTAAATGATTATTTATTTACTACTATATACTCTTAAATATACATATTTTTTATCAAATGCTGCTAGGAATCTCTTAATCAAAAGTTATGAATTAATGAAATTTATGTTACTATTTAATTTTTGCCCGACTGTCAGGAAGGACAAAAATATAACCCTCCTGTCAGTCGGGCAAAAATTAAATAAACGCCTAAACGGCTTGTCGATTTTGAACAGTGAGGTGTCATTCAATCCGTATTGTGGAATGCCATAGGAGCACAGTCAATTGGGCTTATATTTTTTATTAATTACTAAATTTTATATTCCAGTTATATGTCACCAAAGCCAGTGACGGTGACGGTCACGGACGGTCCCGCGGTGACAGTCAACTTCACCGTCCACCGCCGGCCGCGATCACTTGGCGACGGTAAGTCAGGACCGTTCCGCCACGACGGCAACTCTGGTGGCACTCTCACACACTGCTGGGTCTTAATTGCCAATCTTGTTTTAGTACTTATCGTTAAGTCATAGAGATAATTGAGCCAAAATTATACTAATTTATTATCACTTCTAAAAACATTTATACGACTCGAAGGACCATTTTTTGCTTATTTGAAATCATTTTGTAATCAATCTCGATTCGTCTAAACTCAAAGATTGAGTTGAAAATAACTAACTTAAATGTTTAATTCAACAATATACGATATTTCCAATAAAGTCTAGTAAAATGTCTATTCATTCAGTCTTTATTTATTTATTTTAAAATAAAAATTAATTTATTTATTATTCGGTTTGAGTTTAGTCGAATGAAAGAGATGGCTTTTATAATCAAACTATAGTAGGGCCCAAACAATCATTTTAATATTTCAAACTATTCACCACTGTACAAAAATCATCTCTTTAATTAACAATGAATTAATTTAATAAAACATTCTAACAACGTTAGACTTTAGGTGGCTGGTTTTGATTGTATATAGCACTAATAAACTATTTTAAATGTTATTTAAATATTAACATAGATGTAATAATATGTTTAAAGTGAGAAGGGTATATGTAGAAAGATATAAAGAAGAAAAAAAAACAGATGCATTTAGGTGTATGGATATTTGAAATATGGATTGATTCTTTATTAATTAATTGTGAGATAGCGACATATATCTAAGCTGCTCTAGTCTTTAGTACATATCTGTATACATTTCAGTAGATATTAATCCATCCGTCAACGCTTGGCTAACTTTTATACAAATTATCTTAACTAACAAAAACAAAACCGATTTCAAATGTATATATCTTTGTTCTTAAGTCATTAGTAGTCAAAATACATCTCATAACAAATTCATTGACCCGAACTGGGCAAAGTTCTGAAGTAATAAACAGGAATAAATAGGAGAAAAATGGAATTGAGAAACAGTTCGCTCGATCTAAATGGCAACATTATTCATTAACATCACTAGTTATTTTGACATCTGACAAAAAACAGCTGGTCTGTTTACTGTAAATATGTATTTTAATAGTGCCAAATGATATTAGTTTTTGTTATTAACAATTAGTGAATAAACTCAATTTGTACATACCTTCGTAACCGAACCTTCTCGACTGTTGTGGTTTAAAGCCTCCGCGTTGCTGTTATAGAATAATTTTTACTACTTTGATTTGAACTAGTTAGGTAAGAATTAATTAGATAAAAAAATAATTATACTCAATTATACAATAGTTTTCACTAAAGAAATTTACATCTTAAGAAATCCACATTAATATGTCACAAAATCTATGTTTAATTGACTTTAAATTTACGAAAATAAATACACTAAAAACTACAACAACGTCAAATTATTATAAGAAATATAATATACCAATAATAAATATTTAATTTAAATACAACGAATTTTTTATGCACATATAGGAATGTTATGAACATTTTTAGAATGGTAGCATAAATATAAATATGTTAATAGTAGACAAATTAAGACACATAAAAATCGCATAATATTGTATGATATTGTATGACGCATAATGTTAGAGATATTATATCAACTTAAATTTACAGCAATAATTTTCTTAATGAATATTTAACTGATAGCTAAAATGTTTCACATTCTACTTTGTAATTTTACGCGGCAACAGCAATAAAATCTTTTATATTCAATGTAATATATCGTTTTTTTATTAATAACTATATTTTAGCATTATTTCCTTTTTTAATATTCAGGATTATATAGAAAATAGTCAAAGACAATTTTATACATAATCAAGATATTCTTGCTCATTTAAATCAATATATTTAATATTTTAAATTATTAATATTTCTCACGCAATTGCAAATAAATTATTTAATTGAAGCGTTATGACTACCTTTATAGTTCTTTGATTTTTATTTGATAAATAAAACTGCTTGAAGTTGAAACGTTGAATTTTTAGCTTATATAATCCTGAATAAGCTTTTATAATTAGTTTTTGTTAATTTCTATGGTGTTGGTTTCTTCTGTGACGTTCTGTTGATTTGCCCTTTCTTTAATTTTGTGTATAAACTCCCTTCCTTCGATTCCCCTTCTGTTTTTTTCTAACACGCAGCTTAACGGGAAATATCTTAAGGTATGACAACTATCTCTTTCTAATAAACAGTTAATTATTTAGTATAAAGTTTTATTAATAATTCCTAAATATATAGAAGTTATATAATGTAATAGAATCTTGTAGTATTTTAAACAAATCTTTCTTCCAACCGCAACCCTCTCTCCTAATTTTCTTCAATTAACGGTTCGTCGATGGAGACGTCGACCATCTATTATCTACATCGAAATTTTTGTCTAACACCAAAAATAAAATAATAAAAATAAACATATTTGTAAATACACAGCTTATCGCTCTTTAATACATTATAGTGTACAGTGTAATATTTGTATTTACAAAAATATGATTTCGGTGTGGTAGAACTTGTCTTAGCCCCTCGAGATGTAGATTAACCATTATATATTATTAAAATTAACCACATACCACCTCAGATAGGCAATAACGTCTTCAGCTCTCACTTGACTCCTTTTCTAAAAATTTGAGTCCCAGATATATTTTATAATGGAAAGAGAGAAAGGAGCCAGTAAGTTAACCGATGTTATGTAACCGATGTATATAACAATCTCGAGTTACATACGCATGCACTAATCAGCTTCAGCTCTGTTCATCGAATGCTTTCTTAATAGTTTAAACTGAAGATTTTTTGTAATATCTTGAAGATGTTTTGTTTCATGATTCAATCAAATTACTTAACGCCAGACCTACAAGTCAAGCTAATACGCACTCCAAACAAAATATAATTAATTCATATTTACCCCAAGTATTCTATAGTTATTTTTTTTTATTTACTAATATATTCCCTACTAATAAAATCCCTTTACAACCGCCAATTGACCTTAACCAAACTAACCACGGCCAAACGTCAAAGTGAACTGTCAAAAAATGGCGGGCAAATCTACAGCGCGTAACAGGCATCCACGTGACAACATGGATGGCATTTCTGCAGTTGACTTCGCGCACCACGACTACGAGAAGATGGAGGCTTTCCTGCAGAAGTTGCACGAGGCCTATCCCGATATAACCCGGCTGTCCAGCATCGGGAAGTCAGTGGAGAACCGAGAGTTGTACGTGCTGGAAGTTACTAGGGATCCCGGCAGACATATTCCAGGTACGTTTTATAGTAGGTTACAAAGCAAGCGATTAAAACGCTTAATCATCATCACTCACCATGAATAGAATGCACAATGCTAGAAAACAAAATAATAGATAAAAAAAAATATTCTTGAAAATATGTCATTGGGCGAGAATAAAAAGGCGAAAATGATGAAAGATTTTCCTTATCAAAATATATTGCAATGCCAAATGTTGCACGAAATCATATTTGCAATCGTGTTTTAGAACATAAGACATCGTTTGTGACTATAAAAACAAAACTGGCGATAATGTGTTGTAGAGAAAAACTCCATTATTTCAGTAAATTAAATGTACATCTATATATTACAAGAAGATAAGTTCTCATCAGTATTTACGACAAACATTTGTGACCAACAGGCAAACCCGAATTCAAATACGTTGCCAACATGCACGGCAACGAGGTGGTCGGTCGCGAAATGTTGCTGCTGCTGGCCAAATATCTGTGCCAACAGTACACCAGCGGTGACGAGAGGATCCAGAGGATGTTGAACACTACGAGGATTCATCTTCTGCCCAGCATGAACCCCGATGGATACGAGAGGAGTAGAGAACGTAAGTGATCAGTAGCAAAGATAATGTTTAGTAATCTGTGCATAATATATTTTTTTTTATTAACTAAGAAAAAGCAATAATATAATCGCAATATCCTCTGAACTGAAAGGTGACGCACGAGGAATGAATATAAAATATACCGACATTTTATGTTTTCTTAATAATTTAAAACTAAATAAATACATATTTATGATTTTCTAAGGTGACTTCAGCAGTATAATCGGGAGGTCAAACGCACACGACGTGGATCTCAATAGGAATTTCCCCGATCAGTTTGGACCCACTCAGGTATTTAAATGTTTCTAGATATATAATAATTTAAGTATACCTTTTCACTTTCTATTCTCTTCTCTCTTCGCTCATTGATGCTTTGGAATATTTACTTCGACTGTTTCACAAATGATCAGAATTTTTAAGAATTTTGTATCTATATGGTTAAAGATAGCGTAGATAATAAAAAAGGAGAATTGAATGAGTACAAATTTTATGTTTATGTATTTGTAGTTACAATAAACAAATTATAATAAAAATATAATTATTTAATAGCAAGAAAATAACAAAAAGAAAAATATTCCAGGACAACTCCTCACCTGAAATGGAAACCAGCGCGGTGATGCGATGGTCACAGTCGCTACCGTTCGTGCTGTCGGCCAACCTGCACGGCGGCGCGCTGGTCGCCAACTACCCGTATGATGGTAACCCGGATATGGTCAGCGGTGGTGAATACCTCACCCCGGATAATGGCGTATTCGTCCATTTAGCTCATGTGTACTCTAATGTAAGTATCAAATAAAACTTTCGTCCCTTTCTACTTTGAAGTGATAGACAGAGATAACTATTGCTGTCCACTTTTTGGCGTTTTCGCTGCATTCAGGGGTGAGGCTTAAGTTCTGATAAGTTTCTACCAAGCAATCAATACGTAAATGTTTGTAAATTTTATAAACAAATCAAAATTTGTTTGGAATATGAAATTGAAATATAAATAGTATATTAGGAATTTGGCCTAAATAAATCTGATGCAAGGATTTACACATCAATTGAAAAATAGGAATGTTTGAACGTAATTTTTCTATTTCAATATATTTTAAATGCAAGCCGCAGCAGCAATTTTCAGTGACTGTATATTTTAGACAAATTGTTCGGATGAGGACACTAAGCGTCGGTTGAAATTACACAAAATACTTTCGGAGTGTTGTGTTGTATTGATAAATGTTGATTTTGTGTGTGCTTGTTGCCAAGGCCCATCGTAAGATGCACTTCGGGCAGCCGTGTAAGGGCGTGCCCGACGAGAAGTTCCCCGAGGGCATTGTCAACGGAGCCAAGTGGTAAGTTATTTCGAGTAAGAAAACATCTTTGTCTGCGTAGCTCCAAACTAAAATCTATGTATTGTACGTATATAAAATGAAACTAGTTTTTTGGAAGTCAATCTCTTAAAAACATCTGACCGTGTACTATGATCAATCGACGTTAAATTGTCGGTAGATGGTTATAGACTATTAATTTTTAGTATTCCATTTATCGCTACTTATTCATAAAAGCTTCATTTATTTCATGCGGTTGCCAGTTTATTGTTATTTTTTGACATGTTGTCTAATACCAAATTTTTATATACAGAACCAATTACAAAAGAAGATCGGTGAGGGATGTAGAAAAAAACAGTAAGCCAGGGAACTCAGAACAGAGAACTCCTGGCTAACTCTAGTATTCTGGGATGCCCTAGGAAACTATTAGTGAAAATAGTTTCGAAGAAGATATTTTATGATTAATCGAAAAACGTATCTCTCTGCTTGAAAATTACAACCTACTCTGAAACCCTGAGCACGCCATTGTTAGAAGCACATAATAAAAAAGTTTCCGGCGTCTTGAATATTATATTATATTATGTTAGTTTTATAGGAAAATTATAATGTGAACACCATCAAGAGAATACTAAATCTAGGTTACACTGATATAGGAGCTTTCTTGAATGCTTCTATTCAGTAGTTTTATTTTATTATTTAAACCGGAACGAACAATCATATCTATTCTTTATATTAGTATAGATAAAAAATGTATTTGTCTCAGGTACGTGTTATCTGGTGGCATGCAGGACTGGAACTACCTGCACACTAACGACATGGAGCTGACCCTTGAACTCGGCTGCTACAAGTTCCCGCCTGCTGAGGATCTGCCCACCTACTGGGAGGATAATAAAGAGGCCCTTTTGGAGTTCATAGAGCAGGTATACTTTATATTGTACCGTATTTCTCATATTACAAATTGCTCTGGCGGATAATTATCCGCCAGAGCAATTTACAGCATACAGAAAGAATTCTTTATGCTGTAATGTTTCTGTAATGCCAAGCACAACTAGTGTTCCTTAATAGATCCTGAAGTTCTCTTGAGGACGGCCATCGAATGGGTCTTAGTGAGAACAATCTCATAACCCTGACTTTCCCCGGAACTTTGGTGTTATTTAAGGACTATTTCCCCGTGCAAAAAAATGTTTGACGTGTGTTTTTGTTTTCAATAAAAATTATTATACTATTAATAAAAACCGACTGATTATGTTTGCAAATATTAATTTGAAAAAAAAAACACGTACACACTTTTTATTTAATCAACAATAGATGGCGCTTTTATTTATTAAGATATTGATAGATGGCGCTTATATTGGTTTTAGCTAAAGTCTTTGAATATTATATTACAGGTTCACACAGGTGTACACGGTTTCGTACACAGTCACATCGGTCATGCACTTGCCAACACCACCATATCAGTAGCCGGTATCAAGCATGTGGTCAGAAGTGCGCAGGACGGTGACTTCTGGCGGCTGTTGCTGCCCGGCAACTACAACATCACTGCCAGCAAAGATGGGTGAGAGCACATTGGTCTATAAATGAACAGCTGTTTTTGATAATACGCAACTCGAAAATAAATAGAAAATATTAGCCAGCCAGATAAAAAGTACCTTATAACAATTGTATTACGGAAAGACTGGACAAAGTTGACGAAGTCTGTTTTCTCATTATACTGCGTCTTGTGTACCTATATACCTATTAGAAAATAGAGCATAGAAATACTCTATGTGTAACATTCTTCGGTCATTGCCTTTCAATATTTGGTACATTGTTATTCAGCCCTAATTAAAAATAAAAATCACGCAAAAAATGTAATCTGTAAAAGCACAATAACTGCTTTTTATATTAAACGGAGATAAATGGTTAAGCATGTAGAAAGCAAGGGAGGTATGCCAGGATCACACCAAATGGTAATCCTTGATCTCTGCCTACCCCTCTGGGCTACTTGCGAGAATGTTATTATGTGTGGTCAAGGAAAGATGAAATTAAAGGAGAAGATGGTACTGAGTAGGAATAGAGTGTGGTATTTCAATATTTAATCGTCTTAATTCGGACATGTAACAACTTTCACCCTCTGTATCTAACATTTCTAGATACGAGAGCGTAACGGAGCAAGTGAGCGTACCCGTAAACGGCTCAGTCAGCGTTAACTTCACGCTGATGGTGGACGACCCGCAGCACTGGTCCTCCGCGTACGACTTCCGGTGAGTCTGCGATCTGCACCCTATCCACACCGACGTAAAGTCCACATTGCTCTAACACCAACGCACGCTTGTTTTCTCGATAGTTCTGCAAACCTCACCTACCGTGAATTAACACTACTCAAACATTTACATAAAACATCTTGTTCTCTCTCTCTCTCTCTATCTCACTCTTTTTCTTATTCTATCTAAAATAAAATAAGACTACAAAATGTTTTATACATTGTTTCGTCAGTGCAAACTGTCGCTTATTATCTTATATCGCTTATATTTTAAATAATAATATATATTTTTTTGCATATGGTAAAATAGAGTAGCTATATTTTAAAATAGGCAGGCTGTTCTAAATTCATCCAAGAATAGCCTGTTTTGCCATTACACTCGGCTATAAAATATAAATTAATTTATAAATTTATCATGAACATTTCAAAATGATTAATATTTATTATTTAGAAATAAATATTTGTAATTTATATTTCTCAGAAAATCAATGGCAACACTGTCCGCCTCGAGACCCAATGTCTGCTTAATATATATTTTCAATCTATGCTCTCTATTAGCCTTTTGTTACATATTTTAAGAATTTTTACATTCTTACGTATTTATTTATAACGTATCTTAACAAATGCTCAACTCGTATAAATTACACATTTTATCTAAAATGTGTGAAATAATAAAATAAAGTCGTATAAACAATGAATACTCATAAGCTTAAGATTATTGGTGCGTAAATGTTAAAATATTGTTGTATGCCGATGTTTAAAATTATTTTTAATTAACAATTCGGTATTATAAATTTACGGTCCAAATTTTTACATCGGTCCTTTTTCTATTGCCTTTTTTTGTTACATTTAGGTGTACTAGGTAAATTTACTTTTAAGAAATTTTTATAACAGTTATTAATCGATTTAATTACTTTTTTATATTAAAAAGTTATAATTTAAGAAGTATTTAACTAAAATGTTTTTAACTTTATAAAATTTGCAGAACTTTATAAAGTTCAGTTAAATAATTTTTGCTATATGTTTAACGATGTAAATGAGTGTATATGGTACTATTATACTATATTGTATATGTTTATATTTATAAAAAAAAATACGTAATATTATGTACATTTATAGCTATTTTAAATAATAAACTTTGTATGTACTGTACTAATATCTTTGTATGTATATCGCTTTTCTATATATAAATAAATTCAGCATGTCAAGTTGTGTGTTGTTTTTGTACTAACTGTCT
>DWLR01001345.1:0-18692 GCA_018246295.1 Papilio alexanor hazarajatica
TGACCAATCTCGGTTGTTTAGCAGCTAGTTCTTCCTTCATGGTTTACAGTTGCTGACAATAGATATCTGCCGTAATCGTTTGGTCAGATTTTAGAAAGCTTTAGTGAACGACACCAGCGCTAGTCCACCAAACACTCACAAGTAACTTTTTCAGAGTCAATTTTCGTTTAGGGTAGGATTTGGCTAGGTCTCCAGAGTTCAGCTACTGCGACGAGCGCTTCTGATTATCGTACAGTATCACTTTTCATCATAAGTAATTTTTCGATTTAAAATCCCTTCATTATTATGCCGGTTGAGCAAAGTAATATAGCAGTCGACGCGTGTTTGCAAGTTCGATTCACTCAACTCATGAGGTACCCATCGTTTAAGTTGTTTTTACTTTCCCGATTTGCTTCTACTTTTTGGACTAGTTTTACATCTAACGAGAAAGTGTTGCAAATGGCAGGATATAAAAGAAATTTGTTGAGAACTGTCAAACAAAGGAAAGTTGCATATTTCGGACACCTTCAAAGAGGCGCACAGTACCGGTTTAATAGACTTTTGCTAGAAGGGAAAATTAAAGGAAAGCGAGCTCAAAGCAGACAGAGGAGGACGTGGTTCGATGACCTGAAGGACTGGACAGGTCTCTGCTACCGGGAACTCAAAGATGCGACGCAAAATCGCAACATATTTCACCAAATTACCGCTCAACTTCTTTAGAAGACGGCACCCTATGATGATGATGCAAATGATGCAGCAAATCATGCAAGTGAATTAATACAGTTTTATCACTTACCCCGAAGACTGCAGTAATCTCTGAAGTGCTTTGTGATGGATCCAGTCGAAATTTCCAGAACGAAAACGTTGAAACCAAAAACGTACCGTGCTTTCTTTTGCGACACCAGCGCCGTATACATCATTAATCCATCGGGCTGTTTCTGCTGCACTGGTGCCACGGTAGAACTCGTACTCGTAAATACACCGATATTTCATGTTTTCCATTGTGCGGTAATAAGCGAAGCAAAAGAAAAAGTAATGAGAAAAAAAAATGTTTTCAAAACTCAAATGTACCAACTAAATAAATTTATAAATTTGAATTTGGAATTCTTAACCAAAGAGGAGATATTTTAGATAAAAGTGGTCAGTACGACAAAACGCTAATTTCATATGTAAGGACCTAATATTATAAGTGGAAAGTGAAAGAAAATGAAAATGGATATTTTAAGTGAACTAACAGTATATAGTATTATGAGGTCTTGCCAACACATTTTAAATATAATTTTTGCATGCACTAGGTTAATCTAAATATATGTTTTGTAGTCCACGTTGATGTAATTATTTTATACTAACTAATTGTCGTCTTCCGACGGCACTTTGTTACATAGAATGCGCCGGGAAAGTAATTAAACCTAATGCGCTACTTGCAGCTACTGACTTCCCTTTTAAAATTAAAATCGGCTTTATGGTAAACAAACAATAAACAAACAGTAAACAACATACAATATACTACAAAGTACAAAATCCAAATAATGTTATAAAACTAATACTTAATTAAAAATAATAATAATAAGCCCAAATTAATGAATAACTATCCTCCGGGATAGAATAATAATCGATTGACTATGTCATCTTATACATTTACGTTGTTACATGGCCGGGTCAGAGGATAGCAATAGCAAATTGAAATTTGTTATGCCTATCCTCTATGACACAAGCGGGATGTTACACATATAATTTTTACAGTTATCGCTAGTCTATACTACGTTCATTAGTATCATCAGATTATGTAATGAAGTAGTTTTTGTTCACTGCACAAAAACACCGCTCTGATGTCATGTCGTCGGATTCAGGTTTTATGTTATTGTACACGAGTAGTATTAAAATTCCATTGCAGTTACCGTAGTGAAGTGAGTAATGCGTTTTATTTGTTCACGCAGGTCGGCCACTCCAACTCCAGAACTGTTCGGTAGCGAACCAGAGCGCGGAGGCGCTCTACGTGGAGTGCGTGGAGAGTTTCGACGGCGGCCTACCGCAGACCTTCCTCTTGGAACTGCTTGAATTGCCTTCACTTAAGGTGAGTTTATACTCCTTAATATTACCACGACCGATAGTACAACAACCGCCACAACAACCTCACAAAATTCGGGCGTGAGTGAAGTAAAAATGTATTTCATGCTTCTGCTTTTCGTTTGATGAGTAACCACAGTCAATTCCAATTGAATTCCAGCACCTGCAGTTAACTATTACAGTCTTCTTAAATATATACATATAGAAAAGGAGATGAGGACAGACTCCTCTGGTCCACATAAAAACTGACGGCGCAACTGCCCCCGTTGACGCGGATGTCTATCTATGTGTATATACATATGATAAGGTGATGGTCACTTTACTTTACGTGAACCGCTTGCATTTCTGTTTCCTTTCATAAGAAGAAACAACATGTCTAGCGAAGTTTTATCACCAGGTGCGTTACAACGTGTCGACTAATCGAAGTCCGCCATCGTGGGAGGTACGCGGGCTGCCGCCGGGTGCGCGCTATCGGCTCGACCTGTACGCTGTCAACGCCAAGGGCCGTAGTGACGTCACCACCATCGAGACCGTCACGCTCCGGGGACAGGCCAAGTACACGGGTCAGTAGCAAATACAACTTTTTAACGTTCTTTTTATCCGGCGTTTTCTGTCTTAAATATGGCTTGAACGACATACTTGTTGCTTCGTCCTCTCCTATTCCTTACGCTCCAGAAAGAGAAGGCCACATTTCAATGTTCAGTCGCGCGGTCCTGCTGGTTGTTATAAGCAGTAACGTTTACTTAAAACGCGAATGTAATGAAACTATAGAATAAAATTATAGAACAATTTGAAAGAAACAATAAATCAAATTACTAACAAAACTCCAGCACAGCGATGTCTGATAACTGTCAACATAAGTTTTGTTCACGCTTAAAATATTTATATTTGGTGTAGAGCGGCAATATCGCGATACCGACGCGCCGTGACTTGCAGTAGGGGGTCACGCTAGCCCGCAATGACGACTTCATTACGTGCGAAGCTGACTCTAACAAATAAGAAAAAAATATAATGTGTAGAAAACCTTGTAATTTTAAAAGAGCAAACAATAGTAGGTAGGTAGCACTAAAAGGAGTTGTCGATGATCATTCAGAATAACGGTGTTAAGTAGAGTTACTTTCGTAGAGGAGGTTTCGTCTTCCCATCCCTTCTTACGAAAAGGTCCCTATTCTTACTCACTTTTTGTTTCAATCCTAACAGGTTATAGTGTTATCACACTTTTTTTTAATAAAAAAATATAAAAATTCAAATTACGACGCAAAACTTTGGCATTTGTAACTTTTGTAAATTTTAATTATTTATCGTTGTGATCGTAGCATATCCATAAAAAATTTGATATCATGTTCAGCCTTAATCCATGAAGAAAATTTGCAGATTTTACCAGCCTAAAGAAATTCATATAATATGCAATAAAGACCATTTTTGTTTATGGATAGAAATATGGAAATATTTTTTTTAATGGAAAGCTATTTAGCTGAAATAAAGGAACCCTCTTTATCCAGAATAGAGTGTAATTAAAATTTATGTTTGAAAATAACATACGCTCGACATAATTGTTCTCGATTAGCGGCCGCGCGACCTAATGTTCCAAATTTACATATTAATGGAATGTGCTCGCGTTGTACTGGAAAGACGTAAATCGACTTAAGCTTTTGCCTTTGGTAACGGAAACACAATTTCACTGTACTATTGAAATATTACTCTGTAACAATGGTAGAGTCTGCAGCAGCAGCATCTGTTGCGCGAATGGGCCTTCTCGACCTGTCAAATACCCTCACAGGCATGAGGTAGAAGTATTCTGCGTTTCGTCTGACGAATGACATGCCGCACTCATAATTATGTCAATTTCCCATTCCCACTTATTTTCCAATAAGAAAAGGATGAGAAAGGTGAAGAGAATTTGAAGGGGAAGGAAAAAGTAAGGATTTAGAAGGATTTAGAATTCCCTAGGAATTTTCCCAAGTTTTTAGACTTTACTTCACTAAGCATTTCTCCAATGTTTGATAAACAAATGAAATTCCTAACAAATGTTGTTTCTGCCCAGGCGAAAGTAATGCACTAGGCATGTCTCCAGTGCTGGCGTCCGTCGCGGCGATGTCTGCGCTGCTGGCGACGTCGGTGTGCGGTGCGCTCGCCGTGCTGTACCGCCGGCACGCCGCAAGGCACCGACCCCTGCCCGCCAAGCACGCGCCTTTGAGGTTAGTCACTCTGCATTCAATATACCAGACAATTTAATATTCATATTTTTTTTTCAATAATAGCTTCGCTTTATACCTTTTGTCGAAGTACAAAATTGTAATATTTATATTAAACAATTCTAATTCCAGTGCGTGCCATGAGTTTTTTAAGTAGATAATTTTAGGCTTGTAAAAAACTTAGATTTAACTTACGCACTAAAGCAGAGATTTGGAATGGCATGTCGAGCAATCGACTGATACAGGCTGATAAAGATGATTATTTATTGAAAAAAAGTTACATTCGAGGCGAATCAATTTATGGCGATCGCATGAGACACTATCCGACGCGGGTAATCCTATTAAAATAAGGTTACGTTCGACAGCGAGGCAATGTATGGCGAGCGCGCGGGGCACTGCCCGACGCCGGTGAAACAAGAGCCGGTGCTGGCCAGTCCGGGCGAGGCGCGCGGCCCTCTACTGCGCTCGCCCGACTCCAGGGAGGCGGACGACGCCGACCCGGACATCATACCTAGTTTATATGGTGAGTAGTACAAATTTCTTTTGATGAACTGTATCAGTTTTGTACATTAATTCTATCAAAAGCCACTGTGTGACGTTGCTCCAATGTTTTTACGAATGTTATTGG
Source organism: Papilio alexanor hazarajatica (assembly GCA_018246295.1). Lineage (NCBI taxonomy): Eukaryota > Metazoa > Arthropoda > Insecta > Lepidoptera > Papilionidae > Papilio > Papilio alexanor. The sequence goes on from DWLR01001345.1 coordinate 4,870, forward strand.
TGGAACCAATTTGATATTGTCACGACAGCCTATAGAGCCAAAAGGTTCAAGAATAACAAGAATAACGGGACCACATATCTTTTGGATAACGCAGAGTTTGGTAGGTCTTCCACAAGATAGTCGGACAATCTGGTCACAGTTGCGACGATCTTTGTAGCTATTCTTGGTCTAAGTCTGCCAGTGGACGTCCTGCTGTGATAACCGACAACGAAGAAGATGACGATTGTGACAATCAATATACAAATGATGAAAATATAACGGCGCATTGACTGTTAAGAGAGGAGACCGGTGTCGAACGGGTACATGAGCCTGCAGCGGCCGCCGTCTGCCAGCAAGCCCGGCAAGCCGGGCGAGGACGCGCGCTCCGAGCCCGACGGCGCCGGCTTCTACGCCGACCTAAGAAAAAAAGAATATAAAATACCATTAACTAGTGTGAGTATAACCACTGCTTACCGATTAGATCTTAACCGATTATGAACCTTATATCCACACGAATTTGTGTAATCTTAAAATTGCGCACGATCAGGATATAAATCAAAGCAAACCTCAATCATCCATAAAATTATTTACCCTTCGTCTTCATATATACGTTTACTATATGACAAACTAACGAATGACGAACGAACGAATATTGTTTCGTTTCCATTATTGACACCAGCTTCTGATATTTATGTTAAACCTAATAAATTTAACACAAGGCAACTTTACACCTTTAATATAATACATGTGTTCTAGTCAAAAAGATTCCAACAAATGAGACAAATTCACAAGGAATTCTTAATTCTTAAGGATTATTAGTGAATTTGTCCTCTTGAACTCATAGATCCAAAGCAGAAACAAAGATAATTTAGAATTATTGAGGCCTAGAAGGAATTATGGACAGAAAAGTATGACATTTGAGGGAACGCAGTTATATAAAACTTTGCCTAGATGTGATCGGGATATATATGGTATGTCATCTTTTAAAAATAAATTTAAAAAATTCTTCATAAAATGTAAAAACTAAATTATGTAGTACCACTAGTGTAAAAGGTATATTGTATAAATGTGGTACACTCTTTTAAAAAAATAACGTTCTTTAACCACAACCATAGCAGAACTCGTCTATTGCTTCGATAAAAATCCTAACCCTTAACAAGTAATTAATTAATTCAAAAGTGTATATATAGGAAGAAAACTAAGGTACATAAATACGCATTAAAAGAAAAGCACTATAAGCCTTGCTTTCCTTCCAGTCGTACCATAGCTTAGGGCGCGCTCACAAAGGCGCGGTGGCGTGCGGGGCGGGTGCGGGGGCGACGGTGACGTCATCGCTCACCGCGCACCGCCTACGCCCTGAAGTCGTTACTACTTCGCACCGCGTGCAGGAGAGCTGTATATAAGATAACACATTGAAAGCACTGCAAGCCCTTTTTATACTAATTTACAATTGTCAAACCCTTTATAAATGTTTTTCCTTGACTAAAACTGCGAATTTTGCATGATGACAAGTCAACCATAATTAGGGGAATAATCCTCATACAATTTGATATTTATTATCAATTTTTTATAGCTTGAATGTAAGATACTTCATTCAAGAGTGAATTGATTTTTCTGAAAGTGCACATTCGACTAAAATAGTGCCATAGTCAACGCATAAGTTTACAGTTTTATCTGTAAAAAGTTTTTAATCATTAATGAATTTTTTGGTTAGTTACGTATCAAGTGAGTCTAAATAGGTTTTCGGTGCAAATATAATTTACATCCATTTTTCCTGAGTACAGAGTATAAAACGGTCGTAGTGTCTTATATTTTAGCTTAAATTAACTCATTTTACGCTAAAATAAAATATTTATCCATAGCAATCTATTCACTGAAAATTGCTCAGATTTTTCTACATGTTACAAAAACAAATTTAACATAATTGTTAACGCAAATCTGAAGATTGCCAACTGGTTGCGTAGAAACTTAAGAACGACTCGAAAGTCAGAAGGCATTTTTTTTTTTGTCGCGGCTCAGGCTCTCCTATACATTTGTCTCGCTCTTCAGATATAAACAGTCTTAGGTTTAGTATAAAATTAGAATTATACTAGTTTTTGTTATAAATAATATTCTTTTGTTTTTCTTTGAAAATGTCCAATTCATTCATCCAGATTTTTATTATTGTAATGGAATTCAAAAGTTCTTGAAAGTTTCTTATTTCTAAGCATAAATTTCTCTTGAATAGATTCTTTCATATTTCATATATTAAACAACTTTGTCACGAGTTGTCTCTCTGTAGTGGGGCTGAATGGAATATATAATTAAATTGAAACAAGTCGTTAGTCATTTGCTATTTTTACAATCATACAAAAGATCAGTGGTAGTTTATTCTTAAGCACACAGATTTGTCTGCTGTCAAATTCAAAATTCAGAATTACATTCTGTAAACAATGTCACATGTTATACTTAAGTTTTTGTCCATAATGATATTAATATTCGATAAATAAATAGTTTTTGTGAGCTTCACTTTCCGATTTGCGAATAAGACATGTTTAATAACCCAAGTATAAAACTTCGAGAAGATATTGAAATGGTGATGAATTGGATGGATTGATTGATTCGAAAAACGCATATCATTTACAATTTAATAACATTTTAAAGTTAAATAATAAAAATTGTACAAAAAAAGTTTACACTATTGAGCAGATGAAAATCCACTATGAAGTTTTGATTCGTAAAGAAACATATCAATAATGTAAATGGCGTGAGTATATGGCGTGAGGTATGTAACAATGAGATAATTTTAATCCTGTTTTACAAAGGACTGTTGAAAAGTGATTTTATAGTATTATATTACTAGATGTTTGCAAACTTATCAGCAGTAATATCATCTTCTGTTATTTCGGAGATTTGGTCCTGTCTCTACATGAATCCGCATTTGTAGATACTTTAGTAGTTTGTAAGATAAACGACAATACATTCAAAACTGTCCTTACAGTGCTTTCAACGAGTGAAACCCCTCCGACGTATATAAATAAATACAAATAAGTACTGACTGTGTTCCTTTCCTAGTTTAAACTTTTGTAAATAAGATTTTTAAATCATTTTGTGTAAGTGTAACGTCTAATGTGTTGGCTGTAATAAGTGAAATTATTCTAATAAAATAATGATAACAAATTTAATTAGAAATACAAAAGCATGACGTTGCTCAAATCTATCTGAATCTATAACAGAAAATGTATTTGTATTGAGTAGGGTATTATTTTAAAATATTATTTATTTTTATCCAAGATCACTTTAAAAAGAAAGTTTGGTCTTTTTTTAATTATAATCCCGAGACATGTAATTGATGTTTCTTTTTGAGTTTGCCTCTTCATTAGGTTTTATTCTTATTTAGATCATAGAGTCTGTCATAAAACTCTGGTTTACAATTACAAAACTATGGTTAAGAAAAGAGTAATATCTACGAAAGAACTTCCTGTCGTCGGTCACGCCGTTTTGGAATATACTGTGTCACTGCTAATATGTAATTTTATTCGATATTTTATGGAGTTCTTTTTCGAGTTAAGTTTCCTGTCCTTAAAAGAGACCACTAGTGACTTACAAACTGTTTTCAACTGTCACTGCTGTCAATTTAATCGCTATGTCAAATCGGTGTCAGATTAATTGCAAACAGGTGGTCTAGCGACCCAATTTATGTTAAACAACGATTAATCATCGTCCATTTAAATTGGTCGATCGTTCAGCCAGTGCCGAATGCCCGGTGCCTTAAGTTCTAATACAATTTTACTGACTGTTGTCACATAACTACTTCACATGTAACTGAGAAATATGATTGTTCAGCGATTTAAACGGTGTTAAGCTCTCACGTTCTAACAGAAATATTAATTTGATGACTACAAGTTTAAAATATCTTTTAATATAATCACATTGCATGCCGACATGCACTTATTTCCAAAATAGTCTACTCGCCTTTGATCTGGATCCGAATTTGATAGTTCAATTTGAGCCTCCCAATATAAATAACACCTACTTAGTGTTTGATCTCTCGGCCGCATGTTTACAAGGCGGTTACAGATACGGCGTTAAAAGTAACAGTTGTAACATCGCACTAACAAGACGAATAAACGCCGGTATGATTGATGCCACGTCTCAGCAAATGTTCCGTGCCAACGTTACCGAGGAATGATCCAAAAGAAATTTCAATACGCGGCCACGAACACAGCGGTTGTAATGCTAATGGATTTTGAATGAGCAAGTCGAGTAAACCGTTTGTTAAAATTATATTTCCTTTAGAAGTGTAGTTTTATTAATATAATTTAAACACGTACTTAACACTGACATCCTGATTTTGTACTTCATCCTGGCGTACTTATTTTGTTTTTAAACATTCATACAATTATAAAAACATGCTAGTTACATGTCAATTTACATTACATTTTACTATGTCACGGTTACGTGGATTAACGTAATAAAACAACCGAGATTACTGTTTATTTTTCTAAATCCTTTTTGTTATGCCCGAGATTATTATTTTACCGACTTGCTGGTTTTGTGGGCCAATGTAACGCCTTCGCGGCCACACGCGGTGTGTCGTTAAATCGAATGACAACATTAATCTACCTACCGTTAGCGCCGCGATCAGTTCGCCGTTCACTCGCTCGAGTTCCCTTCGAGTTACGACTGTTCACTCGCTCATTTGTCGGACCGACACGAAATTCGAGCCTTGTTACCGATGTTTGTAGCTTCGTTATTCGACGACGTTCGATGCTCCATTATCATTGTAAATGGCTGGCGTTGAGTGGCCATGTTCTGAGCGGTTCTAAGAACTGTTGTTATAATCCATTTTCGACTCGATTTAAATTGAGCATCAAACGGTACCAAGTTACCCTCGTTTTATAATTCAAACATATCCGAGCACGTTTGACCGGCCATTATGCTTACTCTCGTTGTGTACACAAAATTATTTCAATAATAACACAGCATGTGGGAAATATTATAATAATGGTAACATTTCCATATTTTTGTACTGGCGACAAATAAATTTCACTTTCAAATTTAATGTTTGTATGTCCATAGTCGATGCCTAACTTTATTTCAATTATCAAATTCTTCAGCGGAACTTATTAAAGAATTATGTATGTATAAATTAGCGTAAATGTGACCATACGTAAAAGAAAATGATGGAAAGTAATAACGAAATGTACAAATTATGATGTTATTAGCATTTTTGGATTTTAAATTGATAAATAAAGACATTTATAAGTTTACAGCCAAATCTTTCATCTGATATAAAATGTATCCGAAGATATTACAGGTAAAAGTGTTCCGCGTTTTGTCAAAGTTTTCGGAGATACGAAATTAATTTCATAAGATTACATCGTAAGAATGTGCCGCTTCTTTAACTAAATGTAAATTGTAATAAATTCTTCCTTTTGTAATAAATTCTTATATTATTTTGTATCTATTAACTTCATCGTGAGACCTAATTCAATTCAAGAGACAAAAAGAGTATTTAATTTTATGTTATAGTTCGAAAAAGTATAATGTGTAAGTTGAAAAGATTGTATATAATGTATAAATTGTAAATAGAGAAATCTACGTTAAAAATCTAGTCTAATTTAGATCTAACGGTGCTAAGTATTGTACATTATTAAAGAGGAATAATTTGTTAGGCTGCGTCAATTGCCGACCGTCCCATACAAAGTATGGGGACTGAATATTGTTGATAGAGTTAGAGAAGAAAGGAAAAACGAAAGATTGTTTCTTGTAAATGTTTCCAAATACAATGTCGAGCATTTATAAATATCGTTTTATTTCAATTACTCGAACCGTCATAAAGACAACCATACAAAGCAATTTACTAATTTCCAATATCTGAAACTGCACACAGATTCACAGGTTAGAATAGTAAAACTTATAATTTATGTGTCAAGGATTCAGACCACTACATCATATAAGGGCTGAAATAAATATACAAAGACTTAGACATTAAATTGTTAGTAGACGACTAGGTACAATGTCGCGCAACTAAAAGCGAAATATATCTTAATTTCCTAACAATTAATTGTATCAAAGGGACCGGTTATTAATTTGTTTTATGGATGATACAAACCGATTCATGGAATCCGACGTTTCCAATTATTTGTCCTTTGTATAGCGATCATCTTTATCACAAAAATCATTTCATTCGGTCTAACAGATTCTTTGAACAACTAATAAATAAAATAATTTTGCACTGTTATGAAATAGATTATAATTAAGGTCAAGTAATAAAGGTCAACGAGTAGGTAAGTATAAAATGGAACAGTGCACTGAACAGATATTTAAACTTTTGCTTCAAGTCTGATATGTAAAATGCTACAGACTCTATCCACTTTTCATACTACACAAAGGTTGGGAACGTATGCATAACGTTGGTATTGATGCATAATGGTGGTCAAATCGAGTGGTCCACATGCACATTTGCGGTACTTGCTTCTCTCATACAGTTGGTAATGATATTATGGAGATGAATTTTTCCCGCCAGAAGTTGGATTCTTGAGCGACTCTTCGAATGGAAGAACTGCCAGTAGATTTAATGTCAAAAGGCAGTTAAATGTGATCCATTTTTTTTACACAAGAAGGTGGCAAACGAGCAAGCGGTCACCTAAGTGACCGCTACACATAGACATCTGCACCAAGCATTTGCGAGTTGCAGATGCGTTGCCTATCTTTAATAGACAGAGAAGGATATGGACAGAAAAATGAACATTACCTTCTTCAATCCATCCTCTTCCCCGTCAAATCCTCCTTCTCTTCCCATCCTTTCCTTATTAGAAAAGGGTGGGAAAGGTAAGAGGACTAAAATTAGGTCTCCGGCACCTCACTCCTCAGACTAAACGCAGAAAACTTCTACTTCACGCCTGTCTTCTATGAGGTCGTGGTATTTCACCGGTCGAGCGGGCCATTCGTGCAACAGATGTTATTGTTGCGGACTCTACCACTGTTAAAACATTACAACATTTTACTACATTACGATCAGTGACTTAATAAATACAAAAGAATTACCTTAAGAGTTTCCTTTTCGAAATAAGTTTCAAACGAGTTTCAAAATGTAGTAAGTGATCCCTAAACATATAAAAGTTCTTCATCACTATTAAATTGAATTTATAAGGGACCCCTCACTGGACACAACACATGTTGGTTTAACGTTACGTTTGTTTTATTACAAAGCACAACGTTTAACTTACAATTAATGTTATCCGAACAATGTAACGTATGATCTATACGTTTAAAAATACGTTAAACAAATATGTACGGGCCGTGACGAAATTAATGGCTTTTAATTCTTGCGATTGGACTATACAGAGTGTTAGGTTACATCGGGCATTGATTCCATCGAATGGATTAATGTTATGATCATGTGATGTAATTAAGCGTAATATAAGTCCATAAAAATCCACTGATAAACAAAGCCCCATAAAAGTTACCTATATACTCTCCTGCACCCGATACATTCAGTAGACTTACAAATCTTAGTCATTCTCCAGTTGCTGGCTCTCCTCCTCCTCCTTTAGTCGTGCTCCTCATATATGAAGGTCCTGAAGTCACCTCATAGACGATGGGATCAAGTGCGGTACAGATCTAGTCAGACCAACGCATCCAGGCTTTCGCACAGCCTTTTTCATTCCACTTTTCCAGCTGCTACCACTGTTTAAAGAAATAAAATAAAGATTTTTTGATGATTTTAGTAGTATACCAAAAAGTATAGCTTACTACAACCAGCACTCAGCTATTTTGGGCTCTCTGATTATGCTTTTGGCGACAACCTACAAAAAGCGTAGAGTTATAACTATCAAAAAGAACCGCGTGTTTACCTATTTGTATTTATGTATATGAAGAGACAGTGAAAAGAAAAAAATGAATTTAAGGCACCGTTATTAAAAATAAAACACTGGGAATATAGATCTTGTTCAATCATACGGCCTTAAACAACATGCAACAAATAAATGGATTGAATTTTATAATACCCCCCATCGCTACGGAAACGCTGTCGGATTTTATGACGTACGGGACATCGAGGAATTTATGTTAACCAATTTTGTGATCTATCGTTAAAGATGATTAAAATGTTACAGTTCTCGACTTGACAGCTAAGTTAATTTAACTATTTTCTCTCTGGTCAAACATTTATAAGACTTATGTGCGAAAAACTCATGTCTTGCTGTAATAATGTAAGTAGATTTTACGTTACGGAAATTAAATTCAAGGTATAAAAAATTGAATCGAAGGCATTTAAATTGTTTTAATAGCATAATTAATAGACAATCGGTGATCAGGACAGTGGAATGGTCCGAATGGACAACATTCGGACCATTCCACCCTTACTTACTGGATGAAATGCAATTAAATAAAAAGTAGGTATTTATAGAGACCATGGGACTTTCCTGGTGGAATCAACAGTTACTGTTCTCGCAGCTAGCTGTACCAAAAACAGTTTTTTTTACCAACATTAATAACATAATTAATGCTCAAGTGCTAGCGGTAAAAATAAAATTAATAAGTAGGTATAATCTGGGTATGGCTGCAAATTATAAAAAAATGAATGCATTATTTTATTAAAGTGAGGCGTGCTGTAAACATCACAGCTGTTTGCATTAATTGAGTTCAACAACAAATATTTTACTTTGAAAGGGAATGCAGTGACCTTAAACTGCTTTAATGATGGCATAAAATTTTACACATGTAATAAATGTCTGGGGCACAATAAATTTGAGGAAACACATTATAAAATTTCACTTTAACTTTGACAGTTCACGTGTGGTAAAATTTACTATGGCGATAATTTGTAGTCCACCGGGATATCGAAAATACAATAAAACTTTATAATGAGACAATTTTATAAATTTGTCCAAACGAGCGCGACATATTGTGTTGTGATACAGAATTTATTGCCTTTCCCGGATCGATTCGATGACTTATTGATACTAATTGTATCTGATTTCACATGCACGTTGTATGACAGTGTAATATATTTCAGAGCAGTAAAATTATACAACCATTACTAAAGATGAATCTACTACATTTACCGACTGTTTCCGTTAGTGATAACGGACTGCACTGACGGGAACAGATAAAAAATGTAGAAAGATTATAGAGGAGTACTGTACCTAAAAAAAACATTAGAAGGAACCGTGTCATAAGTATTAGTCATATCAAGAGAAATGACAAACATAAATTGTTCCAGCTCATATAATACAGAACAAGATTGCTGATGAAACAAGTGTCGGCAGGTAAGATAATCTGAGCTATCAGTAGGACACTAATCTTTACCTTTAGAGCCGCAACCTTAAAAAAAATTACCGTATTCAACGTCCGATAGGAGTTGGAGTGGAAGAAGGAGACGAAAGAAAAAAGAAAGAAAGAGATGAAAAAAAGATGAAAGATAAATGCCTCTTCCTAGCCTCGTTCATGTGCGTTCTGAAGTAGTTTCTGAAGCAAATGGAGAGAGCTTCAGAACTAGCTATGCGCAGCCGACACTCGCGAACAGTATTTTAAATATTTTCAATTTAGATCTAAGGACGTCACTTAGATATTATAGTTAAAATTTATCTAAAAAGGTAGCAAAAATGATCATTTCATATTCATTATAATATCATATTTCAAAGTTAAACGAAATATTTTTTGTATTTCTGATGTATAATTCCTCAACTTCCTCAACTTGAGGGCGTGGCATAAAAGGAAAGGTAAAATATAAGAAGTAAGTATAGGACAAATATAAAATTAAATTGTTTTTTGCAATTAAATGGCTGATGGTATATCAATAAAGTTTCCGAACTGAATTTACCATCATCTTTATTTTGTAAAATAATTTAAATAAATTCGCGTTACTGTGTGTGTGTATGTGTGTGTGACATGACAGCTTTCAACATACGTCAGCGCGTACAATCTTTTCATAAAATCCTAAACATCATCGGTGACATTATAGTCAAGTATGGAATTACTGAAAACCAGTACGACACGGGTAGCCGAGCCACTCCCGTTTGTCATTACTTTCATAATACGTATTCGACAATTTCATTTTTTGAAAAATCATAAGCCGCCATGAAATATAGACGCTAACAAGCCGGGGCGTTGTGTTCATATGTTCGTCGATTTTCAAACAGTTTTCAACAAAAGACGGGGATTCGTTAAGAAGGCTTGATGACGTTGATTCCCAAAAAAATCATAGGCAGGATGCTATCCTTGCGAAGCAGGGCGGGCTCACAAGTAATCAAAAAAAAAAAAAGGTTGGATTAACCAATTAATTTTTCAGTTAGATTTAATTTATCGTTTTAACTTTTTAATACACAGTCATATTGTCTCTGAGAATTGCACGCATAATTGTATTGTATGGTAATATAAATTGCCAAATACAAAAACACTGTAACAAATGATTTAATTTACATACAATCGTAGTTAACGCCACGCAGAACTAATTGAGCTTTCGTTTGACATTTAAAGTTTTTAGTCCATCTTTGACTGCTTCGAAGATGAGCCACGTATATAAAACCTACTTTAAGTGATTAGGTACATCATGTAACGAAATGTTCCTTAATGAGACGCGTCCTTGAAAATGTACTCTTTATTCTCTTTTTATTGTTGAATCGTCGCTAAATTAACTTCATGTCAAAAATCCCTTGTCAATATATTATCTTAGTGTGTACCTCCTTACCTTAGTGTACATGTGCAATAAAAAGACGTGCAAAATGTTTATTGGTAATTAATGAAAAATCGACTGAGCTAGCCGAACTCTATCTGCAGTAACAAAACCAATCGCCCAACGTTGGGCTCGAAGCACGATCCTGACAAACATTCCAATAAGACTGGAATTGCACCCTTAATTTCGAATCTATCAGCTTGATATTCTAAATTAGGCCAGTATACCAAATGTACTTTAATCAAATTCTTTTTATTAAAATTGCAATTCATTGTACCTTATAGCTAATAAATTGAGTCAAAGACCGCATTAAATTTAAATAAGCTTCTCAATAAAATACACAATGTGTACCAAACAGTCTAATGTCAAGGACTCGAAACTTCGAAGTCCTCCGAGTTCTCGTCAGACGCCTGGCCCGTGGTTTATGGTTGTCATAACTGTTTGCTTCAGGTGGCGGCAAATCAAACTTCTTTATACTCAAAATATTTTATCGCTTTGTTAGGAGAGACGGCTGTAATAGTTATTGTGATTTAAATGAAAATAAATAAGCATTCGTCGTTTTTACAGAAAATGGGAAATGTATGTTAAGAGATAAGAGTAGTGAAACATCAAAGTATAGCAGTCGATACATGGATTTATCTTCTCCAAATCAAATGCCTTAATAATATTGTGCTCAAAGATATTGAATTAAATATCGGAAACCGATATATGATTCTAAAACCGAAATGACACTGTAATGTGTGGTCACATAACGTAAACTTAACACTCCCGTAACCTAGTGTTTAGTTCGTAACTCCCGTGGGCACAGATTACGGATTTTCACTTAGCGCGATTTTGGCATTTCTTCGCTTCTCGCTTCTTCTACATCGAAATATCTACATACATGCTCGTTTACTACGGGTATTCCTTGTATAGCCTTTCTTTAGTATGTTATTTATTTGATCGAAATAAGTTTTTCTGCGTTTCTTTAGCCAATTTTCCGCGTCCACTTTCGTGGTGTAATTATCCTAACGGAAGCTTTGATTTTCAGTTGAAATCAAATATTTGATCGGAATGAAAAGTGAAGATTGTTGTAACACGTTTTTTTTTCTAAAGAAGTTGACAAACGCGTAGTCGGGAAACCTAATACTAAGTGACCACTACCAATAGGCATCTATAACATGCTAATGAGTTGCAGATGCGTTATCTACCTTTAATGGACAGTGTAGAGGATGAAAAGAAAAAAGGATACTTCTTTTTCCTATCCATCCCCTCCGTCTAATTCATTTTCCCTTCCTATCCTTCCGTCTTTAGAAAAGGATGGGAAGAGAACTGAAATTTTGGCTCCAGCACTTATTCTCATCTGACGCAGAACAACTACGGGACGCCTGTGTGGTATTTCACCGGTATATATATATATATATATATATATGACCCCAAATCATCAACATGGTTTTGTGGTGCAAAGTATATCTATTTGCTTATTTTAACCTGAATATTTGAAAAATAACAATAAATAATAATATTTATTGAGTCTACTATTACGAAAAAAAAAATACACAACACTTTACTGATATTTTCTCGTGAGTTTAAAGTTTGTAATCGCACAATTTTCGCCGACGTCTTGAACATTTTGCAAGCACGTAAAGTTTGTGCTACAATAAAAAATCAACATTGTGCCGAGGCGGGAGCAAAGTTCTAACAACCGTTAGAGAACACGGTAACCGTAAGGATGCTCAACACATTATTTTAATTTTGTTTTATTTTACAACTTAAAAGTGTTTACAAAGTAAAAATAGATACAAATAAATATAAAGGAAAACAAAACGTATGTATATTTAACTATACACGCATGCGAGCAGTTGTTCTTTGGCGTAACTATACGTTTTAAAAGATCTATTCAAAATTCAGAGAAAGGATAATGGTGATACAGTTTTAGATCCAAATTGTTCTCATTAAGACAACTCTTTTATCTTTACTACTTTTTGTTCTCCAATAAAGTAAATCAATGAATAATAATGAAATAATCATGACTGTGAGGATCGCTGTTAACTATTTTGTTACACATTTACGAACGACTGCCGCAACAATATTGTACAGTGCTGAGAGTAGGTCGCCGCGTCACTAATACAAAGCACTTTCATTTACCTCGCACATCACATCCATTAGCAAATCGGTGTTGATAACTTTGATCTTAATTAGTGCGTGTACTGCAATGTGACTATGTTTTTTTTTATATTAATTAATAATAACATTACAAATCCAATTCATTGTTTCATTTACTGTTCTCGTAAATTTCCACGAAATGCCTTCGACGGTATGCGGTACTACGCGCACCGCATCCAGCAACTTCCTGCTGTTCTCACGAATCTGGAAGTATGGCGCCCCAAGATTCTAGGCCTATCCGTGATCTCCATTCCGAGATTTGTCCCACCCCTATTTAAGAACAAATACAGTTGGTACTCTCATACGCATTAATGATATTAGTGGTAGAGTCCGCAACATCTGTTGCATAAATGGCAAGCTCGAGCGATGAAATACCTCGACCTCACAGAAGTCGGGCGTGACTAAAGGCCCAATTCGAAACCTCTAAACCTACCCACCCTTTCCTAATAAGGAAAGGATGGAAAGTGGAATTGGATTCCGAAGGAAACTCGGCCTCAGACAGGAGGCTGGCCATAAAAACTATAGCCAATTCCAGTTACTGACTAGAGTCCAGGAATTATGGCAAAGTACCGACGCTACGTAGGTGCGAAAAGGGCAGGGAGATAACAGTTGGTACTCTAGTTTATCTAGTGAATGCCTGTTGCGGATGCCTACGTAAGACTACGTAAGGACGTAATTAGCATCAGGTGAACTGCATGCTCGCTTGTCCCTTTCTTCTATTAAAAAAAGTAATCAACAAAAAAAAAATTATAGCGCCTAATAATTTCAACGAGCAATATGCTCAAGAGTTTACTAATAATATATGTCAATAGGCGACAAGCTTTCTACAATTAACTAAAGTGAACATACCGCCTTTAAGTTGTATAATTAGATGAAAAATATCACCTCACAATTTTCTAACATATACACATATAACTACATGGGTTATTGTACAGGGTGGGCCATGAATTAGTTAACAGTTGAAAAAATCGTATAAAAAAAACCATTTAACATATTTTAGAAATCGTTTATTTACGAGAAAGCTAATTAGTTGTAA
>DWLR01001346.1:0-18692 GCA_018246295.1 Papilio alexanor hazarajatica
TATATATATATATATATATATATATTCGAAATAAGCAGATATCGTGCTAAGTGATATGTATGTACATATTTAAATACTATGCTAAGATTATGAAATACAGATTCCCTTATTGCAACGCTTTTGTGCTTTTCACTTATGTATGAAACAAGAACCTGACCGACTTAATACGATTTAATCAACGCAACGCTCTCGATTTCCATTATTATTCTAGTCTTCGAAATTACGCCAAATAGATTTAATTATAAATGCATAGTTACAGAAATAAACATGTCATCCTGGATTTTAATAAAAGACTTATATTTTTAGCGGACAAACAAAGGACGCATGTAGTTAATAAATATAACAAACAGTAAGTATACATGATATTTCATAACGAAGTCATAGAGCGAGTGAATCGTTGTCGGAACCGCATATTCTATGACACCTCTGGCTACGAAAGAGCAGGTTGCGATCTCGGGCGAGGTTAAAGTGGATTCCAGTCAGAGCTCTTAAGTAGTTGGTGATACGAAGATGATACGTCCAATAAAAATAACAACATCAATAATAATATGCATCGACACTTTGAGTGCGAACCGAATATAAGACATGTATGTTGGTGTATATTGCTGATTTATTTGTACCAGCCTCGATTTCGCACTAATGGCAAAGCATATACATATGTCTGCGTTTTTTCTGTCATACCACATACCCGCTTATAGCTTTTTCAATAATTTCCTCATATTCTAGCCCTAACTGTTGATTGGGCTCGATGCATTAATGTTTTTAATTGAATTGACAAATGCAGCAATAGCTTCTGCTTCTTCTAACTCCATTGTAAAAAACCTATCCTATGTAGGTTCGTCGTATTGTTACAGTCAATTTTGTATTCAATGTTCTCCAAATTATCGATACCGCACGTGTAAATATATTGTAAAACCAATAAAACACACATACATTTTAATATTAGCCCATTTGGCTATTACTAAAATGTGTTCAGGTCCTGAAACATGGCGAAACTTCTGTCGTGTCGCCGCATAATGCTTTCAGCACAGCTGCACACATTTTGTTCGAATAATGAATTGATAAAACTTTTTCTTTACATACAATAATATTTTAATATACTGTTTACTCGTTAACAAGACGTTTGATAAAATAATTTAGAAATTGTTACATTTTCAAACCTCATATTTATATGGAAAAAATGTATATAACATTAACTATAATTATTTTAAATGTCCTTTACTTTTTAATGTTCCCGATGAAAAAGATTCTACGAACAAGATGTTATTTTCTTTATTGTAGTAAGCCTACATCCAGTTCAGTGGTAATAAAAAATATTTGCAAAGGTTGAAAATATAAATGCGCGTCATAAAATTCTTTTGTGTCGTAACATTGAAATAACCGCTTTCTTTACCTTTTTTCCTTGTTTTATTTTTCCTCTTTTATGTCTTTAATGAATCTGAAGAATTCTTTGCTGTGGTCAAACCTTGTCTAGTAGTAGTTGTTTAAGATTTTAATGATTATTAAGTAATTATACCCTATTGCAATAGAGTTAAGTTTAACATTTTAATGTTTTTATTGTTGTTTTATTATTTATCTTATTAGCATTTTATATTTTCACAAGTTTTAACAGCTCTATTGCACTAGAATTAATTGCTTAGAATTAGATATTTATTGTTTAGTCTTAAGTTAGAATAAAAAACATTGTAAGAAATTTAAAATAAATAAAGATTTATAAGGTCTCTGGCCCAAATACACCAGGGGGAGCAGCAGAGCGGCAAAAAGGCCGCCCATAAAAAAAACCTTGTCTAGTACGACAGACATGTCAAGTTAATTCTAACTAGCAAAGTATTAAAAATGATAGACACATAGTTGACCGTCATATACGCACGTGTTTGTCTCATCGGTTAAATAAAAAAAACTAGCTCTTTTTATATATGCATATTAAAGACCTATCTTATGACCCTATAAAATTTTAAATCTAAAATGTAACAATTCATATCATAGATGAAACACTAAAAGTTGAAAGTATTAATTTATATGCAACATAAAATTTTAATTTAATTCCATTTTAATCTAACAGAAAGCTCGTCGCATACTGGTCGAATCACTTCGTCGAATTATAAAGCGAATTTTAGACAGTACCAAGCTAATGTAATGAATAAGGCATCTGTCGAAAAGTGCTCCAAAATCTTGCGCCGTCGTAAGCTCTTGTATTATAGAACGCTCAATGAAACTTTATATTGCGTGACATCAATTAACGCGCCTCCAGATACTTCGAGTAATAAATATTAATGTCTCGCATTTTCTCTAGCTAATCTATACTACATTGTAACTATCCGCTAGCTAATGGACCCGGGTAAGCCTTAAACTACGGCTAAAACAGCAGTAGAATCATCAGCTGAGGTGTTGCATTACTGAGTCGACTCGAGCGAGGAAGTATCACAAACTCACAGATGGGCATGAAGTACTTTTGCTTCTGCGTTTCATCATTCAACCCTCTTTCGACGCCCTATATGGTCACCTTGTCGTTATCTACTACTTCCTACGTAAGAACTTACAACGCATCTATAGCTCTTGATAGTTGCAGAGGTTGACGGTTATCATGGTCACTTCACATCAACTTACTCGTGATTTATTAGTTTACCGTATTCGAAATAAGTGTAGCTTCCGTCTCGATATGGTATAATCAGTGGTTGCAGAAAGAAAGACAAAGTTTTATCAATTCATAATTCATTATAACTGGCATCGAACAGCTGCTGAGGCTATTATGCGGAGACACGACAAAACTTTTGCCATGTTTCATGAACTGAGCACATTTTAGTTTAAGCCTGTTTGTTTTATCGCTTGTTTAATACTCTTGTCTTGCAAAATGTACAAACATATAAGTATTTTATAATACTTCTCCACTTCGTCTTATAACAACGCTACATTTTGAAAAGCATGGCGATTGCGTTCGTTACATTTAGACAAGATGTCTAAGACTTTCTGAAACACAGTGGTATAATATCGTAGATGAAATCTCTTTCAGATTTCGATTTAACAAATTATAAACATTCCCCCATTCATAGGTCAGTGGTTTGATGGCTCAATAACATTTCCATCTACTTCTATACTTCCTTGTTTTTCCTACATGAAATATATAACATACACATACTTGCAACTCTTCTAGTTTTCTATGGATGGAGATGTTTACCTAACATTGACAGGTTAACAATTATATTAAAACCACGTTTTATAAAGGAGAGATGCTAGCAACACATTTTGTTTAGGACATAATAAATTCAAACCAAGAAATCACAAATTATAGATGTAAATAATAAGTCCATAAATAAGGACGCCAAAAATCCCCGGCCACAATTGTCTCGACAAAAAGCACTGATCTAATCGAAAACTCATTCGTATGTAATTCGATCCATAAAAAATAGTCTGATCAGACAATTGGCTATAAGAAAGCAAGTTTCAAACTAAATCTAATTTTGTGTTACAAAGATGTTGTTCTCCTAAAATATAGAACATATCAATGATCTACTGTTTCTACATTTTATCTTTAAATTTTTCCATAATATATTATTTTAGTACCGTTCGGAATAACGTTCATTATTTATTCAGTCGATGGAACACTTAAAAATACACAACGTTATCTTGCACCATATTTTCATAAAAATTCTGTTTCAGTTTCTGCATAAATATAAAATATACAAAGTACCCACAAATTTTTAAGCAAACACAAGTGCGTGCACTCGCATAATTTGGCAGATATCTGAGTGATAAGAGCCGTGGAAACGTAGCGCAGACGGATAAGCACCGTGGAAAACCGCCACGAGACGTGCGTGTGGCTTAATACAAACACGCTCTGTGGGATATTCTTTACACATTACCGGCCCTATTTTTCTCTGTAGCAATATGAACAGAGCAGCATCGCTGCGTCTTTTTCAAGTTTTTCCCGTGAAACAAGGTAACAAACTAGCAAGCGATTTATTCCCATTCAGATCTATTAGATAGGTGTATTGCCGATATTTTCCCAGACTTATGTTGGGCAGAGAAAAAAATAGATACAGAAAAGGTGGAAGGGGGTGTACTCTTTGATCTAAAACCTACAGAAGCATAAAATATCTCATTTTCAAAACTTCTCTCTTTCTCTGAGACCGTTTTACTGCCCCGTTCGAGCGAGACATGCAGTGACTATTGCAACTGCAGTGTTCTGGATGCAGCTTAAGTACCCACATCTCGAAACAATTCCCTGCAATATGCTAGCATCTTACAAGAACAATAATATCATTCAGCACTGAGTGTTTCATTTAATGCTAATTTCAAACAAACACAAAGCTAATTATATAGTGAATGCTTAATCAACATCTTGGAATATTGTACCTTATATTCCTAGTCAAATCCATCATACGATCTCTGTCATAAAACATTTCAAAGTCTTTTATAATAATAATATTAGCTGTAAGTAATCTTGCCTTCTGCATAAATTCAAAATTCATTCTCCTTTACTATTTATTTACTTAAAAAGATTCATATGAATAAGATATATGTATGTATATATGTCGTCGCAACCACATTTTACTTATATAATTGTGTAAGCTCGTATTTAAGTTAATCAATTTCAAGAATTTTCCGTTAACTAAATTATATGATTCGTAAGTAAATAACAATTGGTGTACATCTTTGCAAAAATTATATTTAACTAACATTTGTGTGTACGCTTACAAGTCCTTCAGAATAAATAAATAAGTATACAATCACGCTCGTAACAACGCAAAGGAGTAGGCAATGATTTCGAAATTCCATTCAGCGCGATTCTGACACATCTCTCTCGCTTCTTATAAAAGCTAAATAACAAATGACTCGAAGGTACGAGTGGTAACATGTACATATACATGCGATATCTTATCGTAGCTATTATCAGCTATAAAACGCCATTAGCACAGGACATACCAAGTATCATAAATAAGGCTGAGGTTATAAAGAACATTAAGAATAGCCGTAAGGAATGATTACCGGTATTATGAATTTAAATATACTTATTACGTAATGCTCGTAAAAACATCTTACAAGTTTTGATGATTAATACGATTTAATCATTCTTTATTATTTTACGATTTCGAACTCGTAAAATAATATACAAAATAGATAATTTTGTTAACAATCATAAACGTGAACAAACATATAAGCAATTTACCTGGTTTAACAGCATTGTTATTGTTAGCTCCAGACGACTGGCTGAAGAAAGACGCGCCGGTCAAGCCAGCTCGACGCAGGATCCACCACATGCTGACCTAAAGCTCACTTGACACAAGCCAAAAAAGCTTTTGCTAACTGCTTACAACTTGTAGTATGAAACTCACTAAGCAAGGAATAACTTCAACTTTTATTATTTTAGTTATTTAATGATTAAACACATGAACTTAGACGTAACTTAGCAATATTCTTGACACTTTAATTTTAATACCTTAAAATATTAACACAATACAACTGAATTACGCCACGACAATAATCTGAAATGGAATTTAAAACTCTACAATTGATTCTTAATACAATTAGTTATACTCGAAGAAACTTTCGAAACTTTAAAGTGCACTATCGATATGTTGAAAGCTTCCGAAAACTCTTTCGGCTGTTTACTTCAGCGCCTGAAGCGGGACTGGCTGTAGCGGGTAAAGCTGACACATGCGCAAAGGGCTGGATTAAACTAGCAGGTGAATTTATGAGAATGTAAATTTGACCGCTACACAATTTTTTTTCGTTTAAAATAAACTGTTAAATTAGCTTACTAATTGACTAGCTTTCCTTAAAATACGGTTTACGGTTTAACAAATTCACATATTGCAGAAACTATACATAGTTATACACATGCTTTTGCAATAGCCTATTAAATAAATATATCTAACATATTACTGAAAATAACATTCCGCGTTAATGCGTCACAATTTTAGTAGCTTGTTTTACAATTTAATATAATCAGAAAAATACTACAATATTTCTCTCTATAATAATTCACGTTTATATTGCGGCAACAAGTTTTTCATTATATCAGAATGTTATATAAGGTCAAAATATCTGCAAGGTAACTTATAACTTCCGAGTTGGCAGATGTTGCAACTCCCTAGATATATTTTTATCATAACGCGTTGAAATTTCCATTTCATCTTGCAACATAATCATTTAACATTTTCTCACTTTATCAACACATGAAGATCAAACGATTGCAACGATTAGTTGGCCCAAAAATATAATTCAAATAACATTAATGTGGTACAAAATAACATAAACTAACTTTTAATACCTTTCTTGTCCGACTGAAGGTTATGTTTTTCACTGGTATGTATGTATTTATGTGTGTAATGTGTATACATGAATGTCTGTTCCATTGTGATCCCCTGTAGCCTAAATGACTTGACTGATTTTTAAGTGAGGTGTCGATTCAATGTTCATTCGTATTCGTATTCTCATATAAAAATATACAAGAAAAGTGTTTCTTATTTGAGCCCTTTGTGAGCGCAAAGGGATTTTAACAGTTAAAACATTATAACACCTTCTATGACTTCGCTTTACTTCGTATTCACCAATATTCATATAAATGTAAATGAATAAATATAAATACATTCATACAGTCCTCCAGTTATTAAATAACTTAATTACTACAAAGACACAATGTAGAACAAAGTCCTAAAGTAGACCGGCGCAAATGAAATTTATCATTGGCCAAAAACCATTTAGCAAGATCACATACATGTATCTTATTGAGTTGATTTTTTTTCCACTCTTCGTTTTATTTTCACTCTATTTTGTTTACAAGAAAGGCGAGAGTTACAATTGCAAACAGACGAAAAATTTGCAAGAACAACAATAAATTGTTTACGAACGATTGTAGATTATTTCATTGTCAGGTGATATTAAGGGTCTTGCAAAACAGATAGACAACATAATTTTTAATTTCATTTTATATAGCTATTATCAATATTATAGTAGTATTAAACCTTGCCCATGAAACGATGTTTCTCAACTGAAACAAGATAAAAGAAAAACATCTAATCAATGGAATTACATTTTATCATTACAAAGGCTCGTATAATTTACTACGCCATTACATTATATCGTAAATATGAAAAGGATCCGACGTAAAGGTAGCGTTTATCGCAGTGGCGGTATATAGCGGTGAAAATGCAATATAGAAGGTATATTTTTATAAGAAACAATAAAGTAGGTATATATTACGAAAGAAGTTTTGCAAACATTCTAGTAACATTAGATTAGCAAGGTAAATATTAGTCTTCTAAATTAATATTTATATTACTATGGACGCCCTCAGTATTTGTTCTCAGAACAAAGGATAGTTTAGTAAAACTATTCCAGATCAAATTTAAATTTACTTGATTTTAAGTGATATTTTCTACCTCTAAAGATGAATTAATTATATCAATTGACATTATTAAATAAAAGATCTTGGGGAATAGAGGATTTGCTTTGAGCACATAATCATTATAAAATCTGCATGTTTTCTTAGCCTAGTATTTTCACTGTTTACAACAAACTGAGGAACTTTTTTTATTTGAACACTTCTTTTATTTGAAAACTGGTAATATATTTAGGAAAGAAAAAGAAAATGAAATGAAATCACTCGTGCGCAATGACAAAAGACCCGAGTTTAATGACGTCATAGTGTTCAAAAATTGTAAATTACAATAATGTTTGCATCGTGAATCTCAAGAGAGTAGCAAATATAATAAAGGTCTGTCTCACGCTTAGATGAGACGCCAGTAAACGATTGCGCCCTACGGGGGTCAGATGTTATTGTGGACGCATTGCACTACCATGCACGCCTGCTAAAATACTACATTTTAAAATTACTCGATTTAAAACGTATTAAGTTGAAGTACCTGAGTTTTACGAACACTTTATATTTCATTAAATTCTCATTAAGGTTATGAAGGCTTCCACGTAACGCGAACATAATAGTCTAGAAAAACCTACAAGATAACTGACTTGAAGTAGAGAAAGGTTATACGCCTTTATTTTTCATAATCCGCAAACACATTTCTTACACTCTTATTTCAATACTTAATCGCTATATTGTCGTTAATAAGTACTTATATACAATTTATAGTAATGTTATCCAATCAATAGTCAGTCTACCAGTTAAAATTTGAACAAAGTTAAATTGATTATAATGAAAAGCTGTTATGGGCGACTGACCAAGTATATTTCCTGTTGTATATTACCTTGGCCCTACCTTACCTTGGCTTTAAAAGACGGAAATTTAATATACTCTTAGTCAAAAAATTCTACTTCAACACAGTATATAGGATATCTAGAGTAGCAGTATCTAGGATAATTTTTACCATAATGTGCCAAGGTGAGTTAAAATAATTTTGCATATTTATTCAATGCTGAATACTCCATTTGATCAAAACGGCCGTGATGGCAATTTATTAATAGAAGCTCTATCACCACGCCCGTAGCTGTTAATAAACGTTAGTTAACGGGAAATGGAAAGGGATCAAAACCCAATTTTCCGAAGATCGCAGGCTGCCCTTAAGGTTACGACGCAGCGAAATCTGATTAGTGAACAAATATACACCCGCCTATGATCGTATGTGCTTCACATAAGTGGTAACTAACCTATGCCCGCGACTTCACACACGTTCCTTTATTTTCTTCGATAACAATTTTTAGTAATATTTCGTACTAATATTTTGATAATTATAGTAATATCATTTATTTAAACCTATACTAAAGATTATTTCAAGTATTATTAATTTATATAATAACTATATAATAAAAATAAAGTTAAAGTAATGCATTGTTTGATGACGCTGCGAAATTAGGTGGAGATGACATAGAGCTTTGCTCAAGAAGAATTTAGTTAATTTAAACTTATACGTGTAATTAATAACCCGACTGTCTGCACCCGGGGAAAAATGCCAATCGAATGACACCTCACATTATAAAATAGATCAAGCCGTTTAGGCTGCAGAAGATCACAATGAAACGGATATATATACAGACATACATACCTGCGAAATCCATCACCCTCCTGTCAGTCGGGCAAAACAAAATATTTCATTGACTGCCATATATTACTATAACTATTAGACATATAGCCTATAGTATAGCCTATAATATATTCCATTAAACTTTATCATACCGACCTATTCTCAGTATGTGTAAGCTGAAGACATTTTGATATCTCAAGCGTCGGAATTGGCAATGACTGGGCGGTCCCCTGGGAGACTGAAAGACGAGGGTCGCAGGACATTACCAATAAACTCAATAATACCTTATTTTTAGTATCGATAAACAGAAATTGGAAGCAAATGTTTGTGTTTGAATCAAATATATATGCCATAAACTCTGAGATACATGTGTATTTTAAATGTAAGAACATGTGGAACAAAAAAAATACGCAAATTAATTTAAAGGTAGTAATTACCTATCACCTCATTTTTCCAGCGATACTGAGGACGACCGACTGGGCTTCGGCCATTCGCTGTCCCAATATACACACTTCACGCACCGATCGTCATCCATTCTTTACAGATGGCCGACACAGCGGAGTCTGTGTGCTTTTATCTCTCCAATGATGTTTGGCTGGAACGATGAGGTAGAGAAGGACCTATGGCGCGGGATCGAGAAAATTGGAGATTTTTTATTTTTTGGGTCGCTGCGCCACTTCAGTTAGTTTAATTAAATAGCTATCAAAAATAAGGAGATTTTAGAATCGCCATCTTTACCTTCGTATAGTAATCAAATGAGTACTGATTTATTTATTACTTTAATAAATTATAATTAGAATAAAATATTTCAAATTTTTTATCTATACTTGCTACTTACAATAAAACTTATACAAGTATTAGTATTAGAAATAATGTTCAAAATTAATTTAAGAACTGTTCCATTCTTATCGTTAGAGCAATTGCCATTCCTCCCTAGACTTTGCCTTACTCTTGACCTCCTGATACCACAAATGTCTACCTTTTCCTTTATTTGTTGCATGAACAATTTTCTGGGTCTTTCTCTCTTCCTCTTTCCTTTTATTTTGCATTTTATAATTGTGGTTATAATATAGTAATGTCCTATCAGGTGTCTTCGAATCCTATGTATTTAAATAATTAAACTAAAATATATTCAAAATATTTTATAGATTTTCAATTTACTATATAGTTAAGTCCAGAGGAGTAAAGCTGGACTATCCCATCGAGCTGCAAATACACTCAGCGTATTCTGATATGTTTTCCTTTCATACAGGTTTATAAGAGGATGTCTAAGTCCTCCTGTATTTTCCTTTCTTCAGCAAGCTTTTCCACCTCGAATCGATTATTGCTTCTGAAATAAATGTAAACACTAAACAACGATATTTTTTTTTTGTCGATGTCAAAGTCGTAATTTTTTCGAACTATCGAAGTGCTTCGTGTATTCACTCACCATCTGTCATATACAGTGGTATTGATAAATCTTTATTTTATTTCGATATATATTAGAAACGATAAGAAAAAAAATCCATTGTTTCATAACAAATTTCAGGGACAAATGTGCCTAAAAAGGTATAAACTAATTGGACGGGATCTTCATATGGTGATTTGTGCCTTATATGTCTTGTAATGCTCACATTACAAAAAATATAATAGATTGTATTAATTTTATTTACACTATGAACAAAGAGCGTGTAAGTGTTTGTTTCGCAAACTTTGAATATAATTTGTATAAAATCACTGATTACCATATTCTACGTGGCTTCGAATTTACGCATCAAATTTGGTGATGCCTTTGCCACTTTCATCTTCATTACTCGCTCCTGAATTACTTTTCAAGTTGGCCATACAAATTAATCATAAAGAAAGTGGTCAAATATGTATATATATGGTTAGTTTCATCTTCTAATTCCTTCGTTGTTATAGAAACGTAGCTGATTTCCGCGATTTCACTCGCGTTTCTACTCTTTCATCAGTTCCTCAAGGTCGTAGCGTGATGATTAATATATGAGAAAACCACAGGTTTTTTTAAGATTTTCAATATTTTGGTGAGGGTTTTTGGTTTTAATGGATCAATATTTCTCGAGACTATTGTACATACAAGTGTACTAGCAGGGATTACTTAAAGAATTGAGTTAAATACGCTTAAATTACTTTGTCATGTGATAAGTCGACTATTAAATCCCCTCTTAAAAGCTAACAGAGAATTTTGCTAAGTTGTTCGTGTAAGTAGAATGGCTAAAGTAATAAAGTTGTAAACTTTGATATCAACATCTCAAAATTTGTATACTGATGTAAATTTCGACGAAAGCTTCAATATTATAGAAATGGTATTAAGATACGCTACGGTCTTAATAATTCTACCATTATTAAAACTCTGTGAGACATTATAATCTAATTAAATTTCCTTTTAATTAATTATTTAAGGACCTCTAATTAAGGTATTATTTGATGATGCCTATTTCTACCATCAAAAATACAGTATTCATATCGATGTTTTGTTGCGGACTGTATAACTGTTAAATGTAGTGGGAACGTCTCAAAATGTCATAACGTACCATGAAGCTTAAGAAAATTGAGCCTTTTACGCGTATACATTTTCATTATAGTTGCAAATATTATAATAAATTATTAAAAGGGTGACAAATAACAATAGACATTTAATAAGGTAAAAATTGTATGATGATGCATTAATCTTATGTAGGATGTAAATCTGCATCACTTTTAAATATTCCACTTTGTAAACAAAAGAATAATTATGCTAATATGAACAATGTCTATAAGATTCAGGACAAATCCTTGAAACTTCAGAGGCGCATACGAAATCCCTTTTAAACCATGATTATTCTGTATTGATTCTGTACCTACTGCAAAATACTTGTATAATTTTGTTTAAGGTGAAAACTTTTTATTGCTTTAGTTATCAGTATTGCTATTAATTTTAAGGTATCACTGTGAGTGTCAAATTGAACCTACTGGTGTACGTTAATAATAAATAAATAAATCTGAATTAATATTGAAATTCAAATTAAAATAGAGGACTAAGCTAGCAATTTTCTTTTTATTTATATTAAAACTGAATGTCACAGACACAACCTTCTGAGACATCGCACTACATAGGCGCCCCGCGATTAGTTGTAAAGTACAGGTTCAAGAATCTTATGTTGTAAAGTTGCAACAATATTTTACAACAGACTTACAGAGCTGTACTTCGCAGTTTTCTCCGCGCTTAAAGGTCGTATATGTGATATATTTATATGTAATTATTTGAAAATATTTAAATTGGTCGAGACTAGGAAGTGAAATTTAAAACACACCTCACGTTATAGTACGTTTCTTTATATGAGAGAGAAAAAAGATGTAAAGGAGATAAAGTAAAAGACACAGATACGTTCAATACAATACAACAATAGAGATAACGATGATACTTCGTCGGGTTTTTATATACTTTCTTATTGATTGATATTAATCAATGCCTACAAAGCAAAAATAAAATTAAAACATTTATGCATTACCATAGGTCCGTGCAATATTTACATTTTTGCATTCCTTAACATGAAACTTCTAAAAAGTTACAATGTTCGAAATTATGATTCAAGTTGGGCCATAAATCTAACAAGGCAAGAATGAGCGAAGACAAATTGACGAAGTTTTATGTTAGATAACTTTAACGATATAAAACTTAACTGTAAGACGGATGACCTGTGAATTTTTCTTTAATCTTTATAGCCGTTTAATATTTCTAAAGTTTTCCATGGTCTATTTCTAAATTACTAGAATTTATTAATGTCGATTTTTCCAATGATTCATTAAAATGACGTAGAAAGGGTACATAGACGCGCAGGTTTACACATGTCGCCATCCAAAGCACAGATGGTATCCGTAGATATTGCATCTTCGGAGAAGTTACTTTGCCTGTTTTTTGTATGTTTGTTATCTTGTTGCTTGTGTTGTATACGTATGTTATTATTTGAAAGAAATTATTGTTGCGTCATAGCAGTAAAATGCACGCCCCTTCTTTCCCATCGCTCTCGATGCCCTTCTACGTGTCGCAGTTTTTTTTTAAATTAAAAATAATGAATAAATTAGGAAATCAAAACTTCACTCAAATGTTTTATATCTGCCGGACGTCCCGTGATAGCTTATTTTTATACAAATGAATACATGCATTATTTCTATTTCTTAAAATAAAACCTACATATATCAAGCTACATAATGATACCATTATTAAGATAAAACGTTTGAAAGTTCTTTTTCAATAAGCTTCATTTTACACAACCTCGTTCTCAACCAATTTCGTCGACATATAATACAAATACTTGAGATATATTATTTCATATACTCCGTAACAAATGTTTCGATGTTATAGAATCGGTATAACAACACGAAATTCCGTTCCATTACGTCAAATAGTATCCATTAACCCTCGGATCCTTTGTGGTGCAGCACAAAACCGAGGGGCGCTTATTATCTATTGAATACTAAAACTAATAAGATTGACGAATAATCATTAATAATATTAAATTTATAGAAACATTTTTATTTATCACGCCTATGGTGTGAAAAATAGACTGAGATTACGGCTCACAAAAGTACATTACAAATGACCCACATTTGAGTCATGCTGATAAGTTTGAATAAGTTCGATGAATCCTAATAGAGATAAAAACATATTTTTGCTAGAAACGCAGATATATATATAAAATTTACAATCGGGTATTGCAATTGCAACTAACATTTGTTAGAGATACCTAATAAAAAATATTCTAGAAACAAAACGACAAAATACTCTATATACATAGCTTTATTAATTATCTAAAACAAAACGAACGAACTAAGCGCCACAGCGGGACGACAACAAGAAACTAACTAGTTTTGTGTGTCGCATCATAACAAATAGATAAAAAAACGTAATAAATTCAGAGTACATTATTAAAACTTCAAAGATTTTCTTTTGATGCTACTGCTCGTCCTCGGGTGGTATTTACATCTAGACTCAAGACAAACAGACATGTTCCTGCACACAAATGTTTGTCCTGGGTGAGAATCGAACCCACGACTTGCGGCGTGAAAGGCAAGCATCTTACCAACTGCGCCAACCGGTCCGTCACATGTTAGCCTAAGATTAAATTGCTAAACATAGGATTTCACGACCATATTACATCAAAAAGGTGAAGGCAGAGTTACAATGCGTAAAAATTATTTAGACCAATGTTCCAATAGTGAGCCAGTTTATGTTTTTATAAATCTCAAATAACATCAGACAATATTGTTATTTCAACTTTTTACGTACATTAAGTAACTAATAAAGTAAATAATAAGTAAATGCTCACGTAAATAAAAGAAAAAACATGATAAGTTTTCCTAACAATTTTTCCTTGGGTCGCGTCGCAATATCAAATTTGCGACAACTCCGTCGTCGCAAATAGAATACTTTCCAAGAACTTTTTCTTTTATAATCATCAACTCACTTGTCTAATCTGATCTGTGTATTTATAATCTGTGTATGATTATATCTATATATCATTTTGAAGCAATGTAATGATTGGGAAAAAAGTTCGAACAAACAGCTGGGAGCCATTTTATTTTGCATGCATCGTGTTTTGAAGAATTGTTTGGAACAATCCCTGCCGCTGGGTTTCGTTACCGCACAACACGACAGAGCTCCAGTTACCATCCGCACCACCTTGATGGTTGACATTCCACAACCGTGCGGTTTTCTCAGAATTTCCTGCCTCGCACAGCCGCGTTGTAGAACGATCTGTTCCCAGCGGTATTTCCAAACCAATACGACTTAGGGGCCTTCAAAAAGAGTGTACTATATCCTTAAAGGGCAAATGTCTATGGGTGTCGGTTCACTAAATGTTAAGCGATCCGTTGCTCGTCTTATTCTATAAAAAAAAAACCATAGATTCGTTGTTGCACAGTACTAAAACAAAATGCAATATTGACGATTATACTTAGTATACTAAGATTCTTTAAGCTTTATCACCCATACTTTCGTGCAAAAAACTTTACCCTCCTTCTAGTTTGTGTAATTAAATCGTTATTGCTATGTTTACACAATTACTATGTACGAAGAGTCGTTGCAAAGAGCAAACGCAAATATACCATCTTAATACTCTTCCGTCGAATAATTTCATGCTTCATTGCTCTTTAAGTCTGAGTGCTGTTCGTAAAGAATGTAATTACAATTTCATACTTTTTTTTGGTTTTACAATTTTAATAAGGTTTTAAAATGATTAGTACGACAGCCATCGATTTTATTTTACGTTGGACAGAAAGCAGATTAAATGATAGTCTAGATCTCAGTGATTCTCAATCTTTTTTACTCGACGACGCAGTAACATAATCAATAGAAATTTGCGACACCGTAACATACTTACATACAATTTTTTTAATAGATGAATTGAAAATAGGTATAAGCACTTTTATTAAAATATGCATCATTAAATTATTAAATGTTTTAAATATTGAGTATGAACATAACATACAAACGCATAAAGAGAAAAATAGGAACTTAAAATTAGTTAAAATTACTCGTAAATTCCCCAATATCTTGCATTATTAATTTACTTCCGTAAAATACGACATCAGCCCCCTTGAATATTAGAAAATTCATTCTAATAACATTAAATGAAAGTGAAACATAATATAATAATTTAATCTATTATGGACTGAACTCGTAAAGACATTCGAAGGTGAAATTAATTCGGCATCGGGTCTTGACTTCGGGTTTTGAAATCCCTTATTAAACGGATTTGAATATTAAATTTCTTGCCCAGGGCTTAGTGCCATTCACAAAGCCGCCTGTCATCTCGATGGCTCTATATCATTAAAAGTTTGCACTGTCTAAGTGACTGTCTCATTTTCATAAAACATTCGTCCCACTTGTGCTCAAAAGGCACTCAAACTACGAGTAGAATATCGCAATATAGTACAAAAATATCGAGATTTCTTCAAGAGGGTTTATCAATTCTTTGCTTTATGAACTAAAATAACAGCCTAATAAAATTTAAAAAAAAAATAATAAAATTATAGCCCTCTTCTCTTTCCCAAACTTTTCTATTAAGGAAAGGATATGCATGTAGATCTTCAGCGGGTACAGGTGGCCGACCAGTCCCCGTTGATCCAATGCTCCAAGTGCCTGGAGTACGGGCACACGAAGAGGCTGTGCACGGAGAAGGAGGAGGTGTGCAGCTACTGCGGGGGCCCGCACCTCCAAAATCCGACAGGCGGGACCATAACGCGTTCAGCGTCGACTGTCCGGTGAGGGCGAGATGGGAGGCACTCGCTAGGTCCACTGTAGCTTATTGCTAAGGTGGTCCAGGGTGTCTCCCAGGTCTCCCAAGCCGGCAGACGTCAGTATCACGTCGTGCAGGCTAACCTGCAGAGGTCTGAGTTCTCCACGGCAGAGCTAATCACGGAGGCGGCAAAGAGGAATCTCTCGTTCGCCCTAATCCAGGAGCCCTATGTGGGCAATAGGGGGGAGATGATAGGGTGTCCGTCTACCTGGTGCCGAATAGGCCCATTGAACCCCACCTCGTCGTGGAGAAGTTGAATACCCCAGGCGTGATACTAGGCGGAAACCAGAACGCGTGGAACATCTCCTGGGGCCTCCACAAAACGGATAGGCAACCTTCTCGGAAGAGTGGCGGACTGGCGCTTAGCGGACCACATATCTAGTTCGGATCACAGGCACACAGCTCTACCTGGGAGTACAACACTAGGAAAGCAAATTGGGCTTACGAAACTCGCCTCAAAATGGAAAGAGAAGGGCGTAACATCAGCCAAAATGAAAGGAATTAACAACAGTGAAAGCCTTGAAAAAGAAGTGGACAAGTACGTGGAAACCGTGGTAGAGGTCTATAGGGATGCCATGCCCAGAATTTCGAAGAGGAGACGAGTAGGATTGCCTTGGTGGTCCGAAGCGTTCTCTCTTCTTAAGACCGAGGTCCTAAGAAAGAAGAGGCGGATATCGAGCGCGGCGCCGGCCCGGACTGGGTGGGTGGTGCAACAGTATGTTGACGCGAAAGCTGAGTACCTAGCGGAGGTGAAGAGGGCTCAGACCCAAAGTTGGAAGGAATTCTATGGAAGACATACCCGAGAGACCATGTGGGACGGAATTTACAGAGTGATAGGCAGCGGTGAGGCCGGAAGAGATTCCCCTCGTTCGGAATGGGGTGGCGCTGAAAGGGGAGGAATCGCCTAGGGTGCTTGCAGAAACCTTCTTCGCGGAGGACGATGTCGGGGAAGATGACGCGGCCCACACAGAAACGAGAAAATTAGCCGAAGAAGTCAACGAAGGGTCGCATGATGATTCATGCGACTCCCCATTCACGCAGGACGAGCTCATGGCGGCCGCGTCAAGCTTCAACCCGAAGAAAGCCCCTGGCCCTGACGGCCTCACTGCCGACATTTGTAAGGCGGCCATCACTCTGGATCCAGAACGCTTCTTTGCCCTTCAAACCGCTGCCTGGCATTAGCGTGTTTCCCCAGGAGATGGAAAGAGGCAGCGGTTGTGGCGCTTAGGAAATCCAATAGAGACGATTACACGCACCCCAAATCGTTGGGGCGCCATTGGCCTTTTGCCGGTGTTGAGCAGAATTTTAGAAAAAATGGTGGTGAAGCGGGTCCGCTGGCATACTGCGCCAATGATCAGCCGGCGCCAATATGGCTTTATGCCTAAATGCAGTACCGAGGACTCCCTCTATGTCATGATCCAGCACATACGGGCTGAAGTCGAAAGACGGAAGCTCGTTGAGCTGGTATCGCTGGACGTAGAGGGAGCCTTCGGTCTTTGCCGACGACGTGGTCCTGATGTTCTCGGGAAACGGGGCCACAGATATACAGGGCGGCGCCAATGCGGCTCTCAACCATGTTCGGGCGTGGGGAGTACGCAACAAACTAAATTTTGCACCATCGAAAACAAGGGCAATGATTTTCACCCGAAAATTAAAATAGGACTCGCAGCGCTTGAGCATGGGCGGGAGGCCTATTAAGCTGGTAAACAACATGAAGATTTTGGGGTTGACAGTTGACGACAAGCTCACATTTAATGCGCACATCGCGGAAATATTCAAAAAAGCGCACAGCCTCTATCGTCAGCTGTCAACCGCCGCAAAAATCTTGTGGGGCCTCAATCCTGAGATCATCAGGACCACGTACGTGGCCGTAGTGGAACCCATCATCCTCTATGCGGCCAGTGCGTGGGCGCCGGCAGCGCGGAAGAAGACCACTCGTAAGTTGCTAGACCGGGTGCAGCGGGGCTTCGCTCAGAAAATAGTTAGGGCCTATCGGACGGTTTCACTAAACGCTGCCCAAACACTTGTTGGGTTGTTGCCTCTGGACCTTCGAGTCCAAGAGGCGGCCCTTCTTTATTAAGTAAAGAAGGGTCACTCCCGGCGGGTGTTGGGGGACCGAGATTTGAAGAGGCCATCCAAATTTGAAGAGACCCAGCACCCCGCTCATCTGGGATACAGTTCGACTGTCTGACGTACGGTGGCGAAGTTGCCCAGCGAGCTAAAAGCGTCGGTGAAAATCCTCACATCAACGGCAGCAAAATTGAGACGGCTCGGAGACTAACTGCCGGAAATTAAAGTGGGGGAACTTCTGCACCATATATCAGGCGGAACTGTATGCCCTATATGAGGTCGTTAAGTATTAGGTCCTTACATATGAAATTGGCGTTTTGTACGGGAGGAATATAAAGTCAATTTTTTTTTTGTAAAATAT
>DWLR01001347.1:0-18675 GCA_018246295.1 Papilio alexanor hazarajatica
TTCACCATTTAAAATAATGTTTTAATATTTTTAAACACAAATTTAAACACAGAGCAATTTAATCGATGTTAACTCTTGAAACTACCCACTTGAAAAAAACTAGTATAGAAAAATAGTAGTATAGAGCGCTGTAATTAATTATAAATTGCCTTTCGTTATACAAATGGTGGATACGAAAAAAGAAACAAAGTCTATCTTCATAGTCCAATAACCTGTTGTCACGTTGTCGTGCTATTGTCACGTATGTCGTGTTATCCATTGGTGCTTAGCACCCAGTAGTAACCGCTAGAAGATAGCACTGCAATAAGAAAAACATCATTATATTAATAAACTAATAAATCATCAATATAGTAAGAAAAAGTAACTAATTATTCCTTAACGATAAATGAAAGTATTGTTTTTTTTTTGGAAGAAATATTTTAGAAAATCATATAGTTGTATCTCACGAAACTAAGGCAAAAGGGGCAGCCATTCATTTACAATAAGTACCATAAACACTTATAAGATGGCGTTATATCTCAAATAATTTTTCATTCATATTATTTAAATTAGCTATACGAAATAATAACGACTATCTTCATCAGACAAAAAACGGTTTCATTTACGGTTTGCAGTTGATTGGTTCAAACTCCCCGGCACTGCGCAAGTTAGGTGGGGAAGGAGACAAAATGCCGCATTGCGGATAAACCTGAACTCTGAGTAAGCCACAACCATACTCGACCCTTTTCTAATAATCCAGAGAGTGTATTTTACATTGTTAACAATGTTCACCTCTTCAAATCGGATCTTTGGCGCATGCGTAAATCTTATGACGCATGTACCGACCCTGCCCTATTGTACATGCAGTGCTTTTGGATACGTTATAGAGTATGCTCGCGCTGGTTGCTTTAGCTTTTTTTCCGTATCTCTTTCCATCACTTCGTTGACCCAGATAATAAATCGAGAGACTTGTCCCCGTGCATCCAAGTCCTTTATAACCAGGTAAGTGATTCTTTTAAAATATTATTAGCTGCGTTTTTATAAGTAGGTACATGCAAAGATAAAATTAAAAAGTCTGTTATATTTGTAACATATTATATAACATATGTTACAAATATAACAGACTGTATATATAATTTGTTCTTTGAGTGTAATTTACAAGTAAGTTTTTTTTATATATGAAAATGTATAAGTTATTCTTATAGAGTATTAGGTAATGCAACTTATTACTGAAGTGTTCAAGTAATGTTATATATAGATATTGATGTTACATTATTAAGTTATTAGTAAAGTGGTTTTCTTGTGTTAATTCTGATTGTGTAATATCTCTAATTATTTTTGGGAATGTGATAAATGTGCCTTTTTTTAATTTGTGCCGTATTATTATTATTGTTTAATAATAATAATTTTATTTCGCTTACCTCGTATGTTGTTTGTTTATTTATTTTCAAATTTAGTCATTAATATAATGACCCCTTCCTATTGATCGATTGATCTAACAATATAATTTAATTTAGTAGATTAGTAGTTAGCAGAAAGTCCACACAATGGACTGCATGACCGCCGACATCGGGTACCTTGGTTGCTGCCTTTTTCAGCTGGGGATGACCGAAAGACACAGCAAAGTTCCATGCTTTTTTCCCAACATGGCCGGTCTTCTGGTCGACATGCGTTGAAGTCTGCTAGAAAGGCCAACCGTGCCCATAGTTCACCGGTGCTGAACTCTCTGCGCACCGGTGCTGAAATGTCAGCGGCCTCACTTAGATGTTGACACAGGCCAGTCGTCTCTCTCAATCTCACACACAGACTCTGGCACGTGGCTGAAAAATGTTCTCCAAAGATTCGCGTCTATGTGAGAACGTCTTGTTTTTAATATTAATGGTTAGTTAAAGTTATACATTCGGACGTTCATATCTTTTGACTTCAACTTGAACGACTTGACTTTGATTCCAATAAATTCAAACCATTCTGTTAATAACTGTTAGCAGTATGGTTTGAATTTATTGGAATTAAAATATACATATATATATTTCTCTCCTGAATGTAGACGAAGCGAAGGAAGTGTTCCAGGACCGTACCGAATGGAAATCCGTAATCTCCGCCTACCCTTTAGGCTAAGGGCGTCAGTTTTATGTAAATAAAAGTTTGTGTGCATATAACACCTTTTATTAACCCACGCTACCTATCTGCTGTTTTACTGCGAACAAAGGTCACGCCCGCGCCCGAAAACGCCATTGTGGCGCCCAACAACGGATCACGTTGTAGGCATATAATCTAAGAATAACTATAGACTGATCGACTGGAAAACAGAAAACTACAAACGCAGTGGTGATTGAAGCCTTACGGCAAGCAGGTATCTGGTCTGAGTAAACTTAATGGCGTAAAATCGTAAGTTATTATTAAGTATTCTACGTACCTACTCATTCACACTTCACGTGTTGTTCGCATCTTGTAACTACTGTTTTTCTATTGGTATTACTCGTACATACGAAATTTAACGCAATGGACTCCACTAACGACGTAATTTATTCTCAACTATTGCTACTTCATATTTACAATAATCAAATTAATTTATTTACATTTTATAAATATCTGTTATTTGATAATGATATACTACATAAGTTATGTGCGTAAAACTAAATTGGTGGTGCATTTGATCAGCAGCAGATCTGCAACTACGCACAGATTGGAATTCCCATTGAACTGGAGTCTAATGTTGGGCTGCGCTTCTGTGCTGTTGAAAAAAATCAATATGTAATATAAGCACTTGAACTTCGAGCGCAGGCTGCAGCAGAACCTTCAACTTCTGGCAGAATCAATCAATTCAATTCAAATTTTGTGTATTATATATATATATATATAACCGTAAAACTATAGCCAAAACCGTAAGTTGCCGTATGGACTACAGTAGAGTCCAGGAGATATGGTAGAGTCGTACATACTGTGACGACCCTATGTAAGGGCAGAAAGATGATATTGCTACTTCATATTTATTGATTGACTTTAAGTATAAAAAATATTGGAGGTAATATTACTTAAAAAAAACTCAATCTATGTAGTTTAACTTATTAATAAAAGACGCAATTTTTTTATAC
This sequence comes from Papilio alexanor hazarajatica, assembly GCA_018246295.1. Classification (NCBI taxonomy): domain Eukaryota; kingdom Metazoa; phylum Arthropoda; class Insecta; order Lepidoptera; family Papilionidae; genus Papilio; species Papilio alexanor. The sequence continues at coordinate 3,075 of DWLR01001347.1, forward strand.
AAGAAGGTGGCAAACGTGCAAGCGTATGTAAGTGACTGCAACCCATATACATCTGCAACAAGCATTTATGAGTTGCAAATGCGTTGCCTACCTTTAAGAGACAGAGGAGAAGATAGGCAGAAAAATGGACATTGTCCTTCTCCTATCAATCATCCATCCCCTTCCCCGTCAAGTCGTCTTTCCCTTCCCACCCTTTTCTAATAAGGAAGAGGGCTAAAATTAGATTCCTGCATCTTGTTATTTTATCCTCACTTCCTCACACTATGGTGAATTTTGGAGTGAAAATTATACGAATGCGATATAAAATCAACTTCATAAGACACCTGTTTATTATTATATTTGGTCAATGATAAAAATTATTTGTGATCGTCTAGTTAAGGACTTTGTTCTACGTTTTGTTTTAATAGTAATCAGGTTCTTTTAGGTAATAATTGGAGGCATGAATATTTACCAAGAATGTCGACGCAGTAGAAAGTGTTAAAATCTCTTTACGCTCGTAAAGGGCTTAAATAAGAAGCACTTTTAAAGAGTTTACAACTATAATTTACAGAATACCCGATACAAGAGTATATCGCTGCCCTCATTTAAAAAAAATGTGGGGAGGCACACGGCTCCAACAACACACCCCGCCGTGTGCGGTGAGTGCAGACCCACTATTGCACTCCCCCCTAAGTAGGGATAATAGTCGGCCATTGGATTCCGTAACAAACACTGGCGAACCAGTAAAAGAACTCTCGACTCGTTATTAGTGCGTAAGCACAAATTCAATCGATTTTCGCATGTCAATGCGTGTTGTCCACTGTCAAGTGTATAATAAGGTATTACCACTAAGATATGGTCAGCACAAGCATTGGCCTGCAGAGCTCATTGTGAGTCCATTGCTCGTCTCAAGGGATGGGGTCCCACGTTATGTGATCGCTACCGCAGTCTTGAGAGCTTTGCTGCCGCATTACGAATGAGGCAAATGCATATTCTCCACCAACCATAATCAGGGCAGATTTAGCCAAGGTATATCAGCAGTTGTAATATTCAAATATTCAGGACTTTTGTATAGTATTGTTGTCGTTGCGTAAAATGGGGGTTTCGATCAAATTCGACCCACCAACAATTCGTCATTAATATTTCAATGGGTGATACTTTACGGGCCATCAAAATAATATCAAAATTCATGGGAGGTCAGACAGTCTGCATCCCCAAAATAGAGGGACCCGACTTGGGCGAATCAAAATAAGGTAAGCGCCATACTACAATACAAGGCACAACCATTGAACGTACACCCAGCAAGCATTAGGTCACTGCTGTAAAACGGGTTCCAAATACCTACAGCTGGCGTATACTAAATGACTTCGAAGTAAATATTAGTAAATAATTATTTTGATTTACAATTTTATAAATTCTTTAGTATTGGGTCTCATGAATCCACGCATTAACACAGCTTTGGATACAATATTTTCTATATGATCCGTAAAACGAAGTTATTAGTCTAAAGTTACATCGAGATCTTTTATCATATAAATTTTTGTTTAAGTTTAATTAAGTGTTCCTTTCATTGTATCCAATGGTTTGATTTTTTTTAGTAAAATTCATATGGTAACATTTGTTCACATTAAATTCCATTTTGCTGTCTGTACAACAATGTTCAAGACTGGAAATATATTTTATTTTATTTTTCTTACTTTTTATGTATTGCCAGAATAATTTAGCGTTCTTTATAATGTTATCTTTGAGACATGCTTGGTACTTAGTTACGATTACGTATAATTTTGTAGGAAATTATGTCTATAGGGTTTCCATACTTGTGATATTTTAATCTTAATTTGTTTTATTTTTGTCGGAAAGTCTTTTGATTAGTGATTGACAAAACCACATGGGAAATTCGTTTTTGTTAGGTTTCTTTTTAGGTATTGTTGAAGTATAGCACTGTTATTACACCTTTTGAATAGTATAGAATATTTTGAACAAGACTAGTTTTAGGATAGCAACATTGCTTAACTTTGACTTCTGGAAAGTTGTCTATTCTCTCTCTATGTCTCTGCGTGCTTACTATAAGATCATTAAAGAATAAAATATTCCACAGATATTTGAAAGTACTGTTTTCTTTACCAAGTCTCATCAGGTTATGAGCCCAGACACATAATCCTGCGAAAAAGATTTGTGAGAAAGATAACAGGTCGTCATCTAAAAACGCGGGAAGCGTTCGTAAGTTTAAGACCGCATTGTGAAATGAAGTAGCAAATACAAACAGCCAGATAAGGTTGGAAGGAGCGAGTAATTGGAACATTTGCAAGTTCCAAACCACAGTTCTACTTTGTGGTCAAAATTGTTTCGAAGTCGTCGTCGTGGGAAGAAGTCCAAAGCCGGACGAAGATAAAGCACGTGCCGCTTGGGAGGCTAAGGATGCGAAAGCGCAATTTTAGTAACAAGAATGACTGAAGGTGTAATGTTACATATCATGTCATGTTCGACCTCAAATGATATGTGGAAAAAGTAACTAAGTGTTTATGAACAAGAAACGGAGACCAGTGTTCATATAATCCAACAACGTTTCTTCCAGTATAAATACGAAAGTGGAATTGAAATGGCTACATTTCTATCCCGAATACAAGAACTACAAAATCAATTGAAACAAATGGGTGAAGAAATATCTGACAAGTTAGTAATTACAAAAGTAAAGGGAATCAGCCCCAGATTAGAAAGATACCATGGACATTTTGGTGGCAAGACTGCTGGTTGAGGAAGAAAGGCTCAAGGAAAATCGTCGGCTGCATTTATTACAAAAGATAAAAAGAATTTGAAGTGTTACAAATGCAATAAAATGGCACATGTTATGAGTCAGTGTAACTCAAAATGTGCAGGAAATAAAAGTAACAAATGTTTTTACTGCGGCAAAGCTGGACATAGCAAGGCTCAGTGTTGGTTTAAAAAAGGCAGGGAAGAGAATTAAAGCAATGCCTTTATTGGATTATTATCTCTATTGGATTATCAGATACATTACGGCAGCAATGGCATCAAACTAAATGGATGGTAGATTCTGGAGCGAGCGACCATATGGTCTGTAATTGTGCCCTGTTTTCATCATTTACAACCACTTCTCAACAATCTGTGATATTGGGCAATGGTGCGGCCATTAGTGTGCTTGGATATGGTCAAATCAAAGTGCAAGTGCACAACGGCATTGAGTGGATTGACACAACCCTTGACAGAGTTATATGTTCCTGAACTGAAAACCAATCGATTTTCCGTCAACCGTGCGTCAGATAGAGGTTATGTCATGGTGACCAATAAAAATTTGTGTAAATTTTACAAAAATAACCATGTATGTGCCATTGCAACCTACATTGAATGTGTATATTATTTGGAATTACGTTATAAAAACAATATGGCCAGCATGGCTAAAGTAGAAGATAGCGCATTAAACAAATGGCATGAGAAATTAGCACACCAAAACTTCAATCATGTGCGACAAGTATTGTTGACAAACAAGATAGACGTCAATCAAACTTCGACTCCTAAATGTGAAAGTTGTTTGAAGGGAAAGATGCATCATTTACCTTTTAGTATCAGTGAGAGTGTTACTTCTAAAACATGTGAATTAATCCATCCAGATACATGTGGCCCAATGGAGGTTACATCAATTGGCGGAGCAAAATACTTTGTGTAATAAATATTAAAGGATGATTTTTCCAACTACAGAATCGTTTATTATGTCAAGAAAAAGTATGAAGTAAAGAGGTGCATTGTAGATTTTTTAAATAAGTCAGAAAATGAGACTGGAAATTAAGTGAAAATATTTAGAAGTGATAATGGTTTGGAATATGTAAACAAAGAAATAAAGGAAATATTTTTGTCTCGTGGTATAATGCATCAGATTAGTGTAACATACACACCCCAACAAAATGAGAGAGCTGAGAGGGAAAACAGAACATAGCAAAAACAGTGCGAAGAGCCTACCGAAGGAGTTGTGGACGGAAGCTGTGAACACAGCAGCTTTTGTTCTAAATAGAACTAAAAAGTAAAGAAGTTGTAAAAAAGACCTTATGAAGTATGGTCAGGAAAAAGTTTTGACATTCATCATGCTAATATCTGGAGCAAGGCTATAGGCAAGGAGCTGCAGAAAACAGCACATGAGAGATATGTGACAACATACCAGTCGATGAGAAGATAATGGGTAGTAAATGGGTCTTTAAATTAAAAAGGAGCAAAAATGGCAGTTATCTATATAAAGCCAGGTTAGTAGCCAGAGGGTTTGAACATAATGATTCTTTAGATTTGAATGAAATTTATGCTCCAGTAGCAAAATTAACAACTGTTAGATTTTTGATAGCGATTGCAACTAAATTAAAATTAAAGGTATATCAAATGGATGTGACAGGTGCATTTTTATATGATAAAATTAATGAAAATGTATACATAAAGTTGCCAGAGGGTGTTGTAAAGTTAAATAAATCTCTTTATGGTCTTAAAATTTCACCTAAGTGTTGGAACAATACAGAACTTTACAAGGTTTTGTAAAGTCAAATTGTGATTCATGTCTGTATATGAAATGTAACGACAAAGATCAGTTGTATGTGTTGCTTTATGTTGATGATGTTCTGGTTTTTGTTACAAATACTAGTTTAATAGTACCATTAAAAGATTATGTTAAATAAAGAATTCAAAATGAAGGATTTAAGGTTCGTTACAGATTTTCTAGGAATAAATATAAAACAAAATTTAGAAATAGGAATGACTGAGTTAAGTCAAAGAAATTATTAAGAAAATGTTCTTAAGAAATTTAACATGATTAATTATATAACTATGTCAACTCCTCTTGATCAAAAAGTTAATACTAAAATATTTGATAATAATCTATTAGTATCAAATGAGAATGAGAAGCTTTGTAGACAAATTATAGGTTGTCTAATGTATGCTGTATGTGGTACAAGGCCAGATTTATGTTTTGGTGTATCTTTATTAAATAGATACCAAAATTGTGCAAATAAAGTTGTTTGTTAGCAGCTTTAAAGCTTTTAAGCTTAAAGAGTGTTGAGGTATGTTAAAAATACATTGGATTATAAACTTATACATAATTATAAAGATAACATCCTAGAGGGCTTCTATGATTCAGATTGGGGAGGTGATCTCAAAGATAGGAAATCTACTACAGGTTATTTGTTTAATATCTTGGTGTTCTAAAAAACAATTATCTGTTTCTCTCTCTTCTACTGAAGCAGAGTATATTTCAATAAGTCAAGCTGGTATTTTGCTGGCTGGTTAGTTGGTTGATTAATTTGTTAAGTGAGTTTAAAATTAATAATGTATGTCCTGTAGTTACATATTGTGATAACCAATCAGCTATAACCATTGCATTAACAGAGAATGTTAAACGGCTTAAACATTTCATATCAATTTATAAGAGAATTAATTAAAGATTGTAATATAAGTTTAAAATATTTATTAACTGAGTTACAACCTGCTGATATGCTCACAAAATCTTTAAGTAGGGAAAGGTTGTTGCATTTTGTAAAAGTTTGTGGTATTGATTATTGATGTTTGTTTTGGTAATGATTGAGTTTGTAATAAAAAGTTTGATTTTGTTTGTGTAATAACATTGAGGGGGGGGGGTGTTGAAGTATAGCAATGTTATTACACCTTCTGAATACAAGACTAGTTTTAGGATAGCAACATTGGTTAACTTTGACTTCTGGAAAGTTGTCTATTCTCTCTCTGTGTCTCTGCGTGCTTACTGTAAGATCATTAAAGAATAAAACATTTCACAAATGTTAGAAAGTACTGTTTTCTTTACCAAATCTCATCAGGTATTTACAGACACAATGGCGATGTAACATCGAGAGAATTCATCGTCCCAACAGAATACTGTTACAACTCATTAATTATATTTGTATTTGTTTTTAAAGTTATTTAAATTATTAGAAGTGTTAAGTGACCGGCTGCATTTCGTTTGGGATTGACAAGCATAGATCACTAGAGCAGGATGTTTATGGTCTAAATCTAGTAGAAACATCTAAGGAACACCAGGTCCAAAAGCTTATGGTCTAAGTTGTTAATCTTATTAATTTTATACAGGACATTTATATACATGAAATCTATGAGAGCATAGCCTAAGGAATGTTTATAATTAGAGGCATTCTTGTGACAGTACCGAAGACCGACAACTGACTGGTTGGCCAATGGCCTTATGTCCAGCAGTGGATGGTCAAAGGCTGAGGCGATGTAACAGTACCCGGCAACCTTAGCCCTTTTTTCTAACGACACATTAAATTCACAATAGGTGTATCACCATTCGTTAACCATAGTCATAATGTTGTCTTTATCGATAAGTTTGTTTAAAATGTTGAGTCAGAGGGGTTGAGGTCAGTACTACACAAATTGCTATATTTTTGTTTCTTTTCAGTATGATGCCTATGATATATATGTCTATGATCTTCCACTACTGGACTTAGGCCTCCCCTATTGATCGCATCATTGGGAGGAAATGTGCCATAATCGTCACGCTTGGCAGGCGGGTTGGCGATCGCAGTATGTTCCACCGTACTAAGAAAAGGACGTTGCTGCCCCTTCCTCCAGTGGGAACTACCTTCCTACTTCCAGACTCAAGACAAATAGACATGTTCATGCACACAATTGTTGGTCTTGGGACGGTAAACATTATATCTAGAGTCCATAAATTCGCCGTTTGCTAATATTACATTTAAGCCATGTTTCTGATTCATTTCATGATTAATAGTTCGTAGTTACCTAGTTTATCCTTTTTAAGCCTTCAAGGTAGCGAATTAGTAATGCTTGAGAAGTCTAATCTTTTCGTATGAAAATACGGCCGTTGCGAACGCATACAAATTTGTGTTTAAGCTGTGCACTTTTTGCGAGTGTCTGCGCGTAGTAATAATATAATTCCCTCAAACTGTTATAAACGGTACATTAATCAATAAATCAGAGTTGGAAAATCAGAGGTTGGGGGTCCGGGGGGAGGGAGGTGGTTAGTTTCATGCGGGCGAGGTGCAAGGCTGATTTTTTGAGTTTCGTAGAGGCGTTTTGTTTTTCGATTCATAGAAAAATTGTGGAGAATCCCTCTCATACATATTTATCCCTGTATATGTTTTAATATTATTTTGATAATTGTTATCTGTGAAACATTTTTATATCTTTATTTTTGACATGGTACACACATTGATTGAATAAAACTATATGGGACTTATTTAACATATTACTTATATTCCTAAGGAGGTTTGGTGTCAGGTAGGCAGCTGGACGTAAAATTTTAGTGTGGACTACAGTAGACTTGGGGTATAGTGTGCCGACCCTACATAGGTGGTAGGTAGTAATTTATAACTATAGGTATACATCTTATAATAAATAATATTTAATATTAAATAAGTAAATACATAACTAATAGTAATAGGGGCTCACGCTCGTCACCCAGATGTTGGCAGAGATTATAGATATCCTATGGAAAACAAATGGTTGTTAATACAAATGAATAAAAACTTTTTTATGCGGATGAAGTCCCCAATATTACATAAATTTCTTAAGATGCATCTCTTGCAAATTACCAATAATATGTTCTCTATGCGTTTCGAAACTATTGATCAGATTGTGATGAAATATTCTTTATGGCCTTCCTCAGGCGAGCAATCTTTTTGCTTTTCCAATTTGTTTTACATTAACTCTCAAGAATAAATATAATAGACAAGTATGAGTTGACAATTTCTTTAAGTTTCTTCGGCAACAAGACGTAGTTTTTTTTTGGTGTTAACGGGTATTTAATAAATTAATAAAATCCATTGTATTGATCTCTAGCGTCTAAACTAAGTAAGCAACTTTGGATAAAGGTAAGTTGGGTTATTTCATCGTATTTTTGGGGAGATGATGAAAAGTATTAACTGTCAAACATAATAAGTAAATTACAAATATCATACACGCCAGTAACCTAAGTAGTCAGCGGGAAGAAACCCTTTATCGTTTCCTTTGTATGCTACCAGTTTGTAATATATATTGCGCAAAATCAATCAGTATACAGAATCACACTTTGCATACCTACTACTTATTGATTAAATTCTTCCTAATAGCCGTATTCTTTCATGCGCTCTTAGGAAGTAGGTACATACTTGAGTCGTATTTTAGTCGTACCAAAATTAATTATATTTTGTTCTGTTCAGTATAGAAACAGAGAAGAATAATCAGTTTGATTAAAGAGTCGTAAATCTTTGTTGTGTGGAAATTGTCTTTTGTCAAATAATTAAGTAATTAACACTTTAGGATTTACTAACATAAGCTAACATTTAATACCATGCTGTGTGTAAATTGTATGTTTCGATTAAATTGATATATGTAATATATGTATGTATGTATGTATGTATGTAGTTAAAGAAAATAAAAAAATAAATAACTAAAAAAACTTCTGAGCAATTAAAAAATCAGAAAAGAAAAAAAGATTAATATACAATTACAGTTACGTATTGTTTTGCTTGTTACAGCCTTATTTATTCGGCGTCATATACTTTCGATCAGATGTAAAAGCTGCCATTATAAATTAATTGCTGTTGGCTGGTGGACACAACAAAATTTATGTCAATACGTCAGTTTAGTGTACATTTAGATTATAAGTACAACAATCTTTACAAAGAAGAAAAACCTCCAGGATAGTAAAGGAAGAAACTGCGCGGAAACTTCTCGCAGCTGATGCTGAACTGTTAATGCTGATGGTCTTAATGAATAGCTAATTCGACACATTTAGAGTGCACCATTCATAATAAGTGCACCACACAACCAAGTTGAAGAAGAAGTATGATTTACCAGTAAAGAAGATTGCTAAAAAGTCGTATTGTATGCAGCAAATAATCGCCTGTTTGCATATTATAACCTGACCAAACGGAGTCGCGACCTGTGACCCTGTGCGCGATAAGGACTGTGCCATGTTTAAAGAATCTTGAATTACGGAACGGTCTTGCGCGTTCTTATTAACAGACGACACCAAGCTTTGAAACGGACCTGTACTGTTACTGTATAAATATCGCACTGCAAGACATCTTTAAGTGTGCGCTCATAAACGCGCATTGACGTGTCGTATTGCTAGTCGTATCTGTGTCGATGAAATTACACATTAGGCCTCTAGCAATCCTGCTGAAGAAAGTAACTGGAGAACGAAGAAAAAAGAAAAAACTATTCTACTGATGTACTAATATTCTCAACAAATGATTAAAATGTATGAATGATGAGTTCAATGAAGTATCCGATCAACTAAAAATTATAAAACCCTTAAATATCTTAGATATCTTTAATTATATACCTGGTATATAATCAAAGATGTATGTATGTACAAATTGATTTGCTGGGCTGAATCTTAGAATCCATTCCAAAGTTTTTGTTTATCGCATACTTAAAATAACGATTACTTACTTAGAAATAGCTTGGTAAGCCATCTTGTGTGTAAAATTACTCTATATGTATTATGATAGTTAAAAAAAAGAAATGTACAAAAAAATATTAAAAAAAGTGAAAAAAAAAAAAAAAAAAAAAAAAAAAAAAAAAAAAAACAAAAAAAATAAAAATAAAAAAAAAAAAAAAAAAAAAAAAAAAAAAAAGAATAAAAAAAAAAATGTAGAAAAAAAAAAAAAAAAAAGTAAAAAAAAAAAAACAAAAAAGAGAAAAAAAATAAAAAAGCATTAAAAATAAAAATATCAAAAAATAAGATAAAAAATATTGGAAAAAGAATAAAAAAAAGAAAAGGAATAAAAAGATTGTACTGAAAAAAAAACAGAAATGAAAAAGAAAAAAAAATGTATTATAGATTATATTAGAAACTGCATATATATTAGTTTTTATTTAGATTTAAATTGTTTATTTATATAACATTGAGGGCTATAGAATGTTAACTATTGACACCGAAATGTACAAGTGCTCAAGTATAAAATGTACGAAATATAATGTAAAATGTAAAAAAGTGTTAATTACTTTTAATATTATTATTAAATATCATAATGTTCAGATACTTTCTATTCTTCTCTCTTCTACTCTTTTGCTATGGGCAGTAACTGATAAAATATTAGAATTCACCTATAAGTAATTCTTTTCGGATATGTTGTTTATTCCCTGCGTACCTCGTTAGGTCACTGGCGTAATTTTATTTTTCTCTGTTGGTATTTTATTTGCTATATTCGATATTGTTCTTCGGGAAAAAGTTGTTGTAAATCTGATGTAAACTTTTTGAGATATTTCAGAAAGTGTAAGAAGCTCATCATCTCTGAAGCGCGCCTAAGCTAAATAATTTTAGACATGTAGGTTGGGTTAAACCGTCGTATTTTTGAGATATATCATAATTTAATCATCTGTTGTTAAATGTACACGTCGTTTCCGTACAACCTTTTTTTAACTTGAGAAGTAATGTAAAAAAAAACTGGAAAAAGAAAAACGAGTTGCTCTCCTTAGCTCAAGCTTTGAAATTTATTTATTTATTTATTTCCATGGAAGACCCACAGCTTAAGTTGCAAAATACAACCTAGTTACCATATTGCCAATAACAGGTCTTCGCTTATAGATATTGCTAAACTAGTTGAATTAATTTGTCAATGAGCATGAGAATAGATTATGATTGTAAACAGGATAAAATAAAACATAGTTCTATTTAAAAAGTCTTGGCTTAAACACCTCCTCGCCGAGGACTCGCTCGTTACAAATGGATCCAAGTTGTGCCGCTCACAAAGTTCATTGCAGTCGCAGCTCGCGCGCACCACATATGTATTCTGCCTGTAATTGGTTGAGGCATACGGAACGCTTATAAGAGGATTGTATCGACGGGACTTAGGACGGGACAGTCGATGTCATTTTTGAGTATTTAAGAAGGAATAAGAAATCAGAAAATTAGAAGGCTTGCTAGTAGTAATAGATGGAATTTTTTACAAAGAATATAACCTTTAGATTGGTATGGAATATTTTGATGAAAGCAAAGGAACTTAATAAAACGTTTCTGTATATTTTCTAATCGGTTAATATGTTTGAGGTAACGGGGATTATGGAATCCTCGTTACCTCAAATACTTTCATACTTGTGATGCGTATTCTAAATGGCTTCCGTGAAGCATTTAGAGAGTCGCATAATAAACCCAAATGACTTAGAAGCTTTTTTGGTGGTAGTGTCACGTACAGTCGAGTTCCTTGGCGGTATTCCACTTTAAAAGAGACAATTGTCTGAACGTTTCGTACGCCTTGAGACGTTGACGTAGAAACAATAACCAATAGGATGTTACTTTTAAATGTGTTCGGACGAAAAAAGGCCGGTCAATGTTGTACCAATAGAGTGTCCGCAAATAATGATTTCATCTGAATGTCAGAGATCGTAAAACTTCCCGAGCGGAAAACAAAGACAGTGGTGATAACAATAGTCAGGGGTACAGTGCAGATACAGATTATAAAAACATCGATAGCACCCTAATTGGTTATTTGTAAGAAGGAGGCAGAGTTTAGCTTGTCGCCAGGAACAATGCAATGTTTCTGTAAGTGGAATACCGCTAAGGAACTCAACTGTACATCGAAAAGTAAATTACTGTCGTAGGTCTCGGATGTTCCTGAATTTAGCTAAAATTTGCTAATTTAGCCACACAGCATATAGCTAGTGGTCAAGGCCGTACATTTTCTAGTGTACGTAATTACAGAACACTTAGTGGGTTTGAGATTGAGAATGTTTATGCGGCAATACTTTTCTAATCTAGATAAGTTGGCCTGGAGTGCAGTCGTATTATATAGTGATGATATTGTGGCGAAAATTTTCATGTCATCTGCAAAACATAATACAAATGATAATGGGCCAAAGAGCCTTGAAGCATACCGCTGGGCACGGTAACCCAACTTGACATGTAATTGTTTAGCACAACAGCCTGTAATCTATTTGCTATATATGACGAAAACCACCGCAATAGGTCACTTCTTATATCGCTAAGCTTTTTCATTGGGATGCCATGATTAATGCGGTCAAATGCTTTACTATAGTCCGTGTAGCCGGCATCTACCTGTCTACCTCTATCCATAGCATCTGGAATGAAGTCGTTGAACAGTGTCAGGTTTGTGACACTTGATCGACCTCGCAAGAAGCCGTGTTGAAATGGGGTAAAAGACGAGGCTATGGCCGCGTATAACTGCTCATATGCTATTTTTTCAGACTTTGGCAATAATACAGAGCTTAGATATAGGTCTATAATTAGTTATTTCGGTCTTGCGACCTTTTTTATACACAGGCGCAATGTGTGCAGATTTCCAGACATGAGGAGCTACACACATTCGGCGAGACTTATCGAAAAGAATAGAAATAGGCAGAGAAATAGTTGAGGAACATCCTACGAGAAGCCTTGGCGAGATGTTATCTCGCCCAGCTCCTTTCGATATATTTAACTTACGGAGAAGGTTGGTTAGGCCGGTAACATTGACCTCCACGCGACAGATCACAGATCTGACTGTGATGATGTTGACAGAGAGGTAGAGGTGGGAATAGGAAGTAAATTCAGATTATTACTAGTACAGGTATTAAGGAAAGGGATTAAGGCAATCTGTGAGGCATTCTATTCCTTTTTCGAAAAATGGAAAAAGGAAGAGAATGCCTCACAGACTGTGTTACCATCAGAAAGTGATTCGTTATTATAGACAAGTGTACAAGGGATTTGAATTGTAGCGGTAACAAAAGTCCTAAAAGCGTTAGGATTGTTTTTAATAGAATTTTCTTTCTCTTCTCAGACTAGTTAGCTTAAATGTTAATTGATCTGACTTGTTTCGGTAAGCCTTGATTTTTTTAAAGTATTTAAATTTTTCTTTGATTGTTTTAATAAGGGGCAAGTCAAACCACAACGGGTATGTTTCCTTTTTGATTATTTTACGGGGACTATGTTTCTTTTGTAGATTAACTATAGTTTAATTAAAGAAATTGACCATTGTCCGTTGAGAAAACTCTTTGTCCCAATCAATTGAATAGATGTGCTTATTCAGAGAATCAAAATCACCTTTAGTGAAAACATATCGTGCTCTCGCAGCGCAATCCGAATTAGGCATTAAACTAACTTCGATGTCGATTAATAATGCTGGATGGTGGGGTCGATAGGAACTATTATTACTCGACAGCACTAGGTCTAGGACTTTACCATGTCCATTAGTTATACCATTTTATTGCCCAAGGCCCAACGTATATAACCCGTCTACCAGAAGAAATTCATCGTTACTAGAAAGGTTATCAGGACTAAAGGATAATTTGTGAGGTCTCCATGTGATTTTACTTAAATGAAAGTCACCTATGACTATAAATATATCAGAGTTATTAGTGCTGTTCATTACTGAATTATTAAGCATAGACAAAAAGTTATTGAGCTGTAAAGAGAAAGAGAGACCATAATTTTGTTTACATACATAAACAACACAAATATGTATATTAAAATACTCGCATGAGCATACATAGGTTCTTAATTCGTATTTTTAACCAGAGATCCTCGGCTGTGGTATGTGAGTTTGGCTGTGGTGTAGCCAATAGCTTCCTCCGCATCGCAGAGTACACCACCGCCACGGGATTGTCCAGTCAAATCATAATCTCGATCCCGTCGCCATACCATGTTCCCAAATTCCGAATCTAATATATCATTAGATAATCACGTTTCTGTAAAGACAATAACATCGTAGGAATTAAATAAAACCTGTCAATAAAAAAAAATATCTGTTTTAGTTCTAAGGCCCCATACGTTTTGATAATATATATTTAACTTTTTCCACTAATAAATGTAAAGGTAAATTGAAACAACAATTTTGTAGTGATCATTATAGTAAGTTATGATATATTCGTATCCGAAAAAGATGTTGAATACAATACGGTTACATTTCTATGGTACAAGTACATTTGGCGTTATGCTAGAGCAGAATAGACGATAGTACTGCGTAATCATTAGTGCGAGCGCGAGCGAGACGCAGATAGCTATTTGTATTGGAGCTTCAATGTGAGCAGCAAAACAAAACGAACAAAAGATAGGCGTAAAAGTCATTAGCGAGGCAGGGTTATTAAACCCTTTACAAAAGTAATGTTTTAAACATCAAAATGTCTTACAACTATTAGTATTACAACTATTTCTATTAGTACATATATAAGAAAATTACAAAATAAACAGGAAAGAGTTACAAAAAATCGAAAGCGTTCTAGACAATTTTGTTTAAATCTGACTCGTTCCTTATTATAAGTGGTTTTGACATAGTATTTTTTCTTACATGTATTTTACCATACTTTATCCATATAAATGTGTAGTTCCGTTCTTTGGCAATAAATTTGACTGTACTCAACAGTTTTTTGGACTCGACAGTTAGATGATCGTTTACATAAACACGATGCGGTGAGCCTTGGTAGCCTAAATCGGAGGCCAATAGATCCTTGACAGAACGCGCTGCCGCGATGAATTCTTCTTTTATATATCGATTCAAAAAGCTGACAATTATGTGTTTTTCTTTTGAGTTTCGCACGGGGACTCTAGAGATATAGTTGATTGCCGATTTAGGAAAGTAATAGTTAACCTTGCGGCCGATAGAATCAACAACGTTATACAGATTCTCGTTGTTTTTAAGGGGAATGCCCTTGATCTCCACGTTGTTCAATCGTGATCTTTGATCGTTAGAGGAGATATCAAACTTCATCCTTGTCATATCTTCTTGCAGGGTGTTCACCGTTTCCATTACTTTTTCAAGGTCAGATGTCCTCGCTTCCATTTCAGCAAGTCTGGTGTGGAATTCGTCAAGCAATAAGCTAGAGAAATCACATGCTGCTTTTAACTCTGATGACTCCTCTTTAATAGTTTTTAAATCGTTGACTAGCGTCGGTAAGTTCAGCAGCTGTTGCTTCATGTCACGGATTTCGCTAAGGATAGTATCCATTGATGTAGACGACTCCGGAGCAGACACAGTAGGTGACGAGAATTTACATTCGGGGCACTTCCATTGACCTCTTCTGTCTGGACCTAGCTTTCTCCAACTTTTTTCAGTTATGTTAGCACACCCAAAGTCGAGATGTTTTTTACAGCCAACACATTTAACTCCATCATTAAATTGTATATTACACATCCCGCAGGTCTTCATTGTAAATTGAACTAGATTTGCAAAAGGTTGACGGTATATGCAACTAAGAATCAAAATAATATTAATAATTTCAGACGCGTATGATACGGAACTACGCACGTGTTTACAGTTTGCGAGCTCACAGACGACTGAGATTTAAAGCTTGATTGTCAAATATCTTTTAATGTAGCAAATTTTAAACCACCTCGGGAATCAATATTGTGGCACATGCGCCATGCACCTCCCCGCCCGGGAGTGCGCCACTGGCAACAGCCCCGCCCGACTTTTATGACTTTACAAGAAACAAAGGCACCACTCCTAAAAAGATATTTACACCCGATTTTTATTTTGTCACAGTTATATAAAATAGCTGAATCCTGCATGCGTTGCAAACACGAACTAAAGAAATCCAAAAGGACTAAATAATATTCGGTATTGGGACATCGGCGCGGCGGGCATTGGACCACCACCACCACCACCTCAGCCTATGATCGTCCACTGCTGGACATAGGCCTCCCCCATTGATAACATCATTGGGG